>JAMLFY010000824.1:0-22938 GCA_030441495.1 Dalbergia oliveri
AATTTTAGTTTCATACCAATTTCAATGTTAGTTTCAAAATCAAAATCAGAATTTTAGTTTCATGCAGGAAATCCCAAAATAAATTGAAAGCTTAAACAAGAAAAAAACATGAATTTCCACTATTTCAATTTCAGTTGTAATCAAAATTAGAAACAAAACCCACACTATACCAATTATAATGAAGCTGAAAGCTTAAAAAACAAATCCCAAACCTTGCCTGGTATTAAGGCAATAAAGCACCATGTGAAAGACGAGCGTAGAGGCACGAATGACACGAGTAGAGGCACGATAGCGGTGTGACCGGAGGCTCACACTGGTAGAGTTAGATGGTGACGACAGACAGACATGCAAGGATGATGACGAGATGAACAGGAGTGTGCGCGCAGTGCGAGCGACAGCGCGTAGGAGGCATCAACGGATGCACAAACGGTGGAGCGAGCGGCAGGAGGAGTGACGCAGGGAGAGAGGCAGGATTAGCCTGGCAACAGTGGCAGGAGTGTTAATTGAGGAGGATTCAAGGGTGAAGGAATGGCAGCCTTAACCCCAAGGCTTTGAATCGCGTTTGTAGGCATAAGCTAACCTAAGTGTATTTTGAGGGATGCATCAAAACGATGCCGTTTTTGTGCCTATACGACATCTTTTTGTCATTTTTCCTCTACTAGTAAACTCATGGAATCGATCGTAAACTCACGAGTTTCATCTCAATTACCCGATCTTACCCCGATCTACCTAGAAACCAATTTGAATGCAAGTTAACATGCAATTTTAATAACTATAACAGGCACTTGAACCTGGAGGCCGAGTCTTCTAATCCATCTATTGGGCAAAGGATAAGGGTCTTTGGGGCAAGCTTGTTGAAATTGGTGTAATCGACATACATCCTTAGCTTCATGTTTACCTTTGGGACTAACATGACGTTTGAAAGCCAAGTTGGGTATTAGACTTTGAATGAACCGGCTTTAAGTAGTTTGCCGACTGTGTCTCATTACTTCTTTGATTTGTTCTGCACCATATCCCTCTACCTTTGGCACACTGGCATGGTTCTTGCATATACTTAAAGTTGGTGGTGCATTATATTCGGTTTATTCTCTACATGTCCATGGCTATCCGTGCAAATTGATATGCATTTTCCTTCAAAAACCTTAATAGCTTTTGCTTTGAATTATGTATCATGTGCTTTTTATCTATCTTGGTAGTCTGATGTTCTTTCCACCGTATTTGAATTACTTCAAACCCAACTTCGATGGTGGTTGCGACATTTCCAACTTCTTATATCGAGGTAGACTATGGACACGTCCTTTGCATCCTTCATACTCTTCTACTTTTTTATCTCGAGACTCACGTTGTAACATCGTCTCACCATAGCCTAGTCTCCTTTAACCAAGATAACATCCCCATCATTAATATAAAGCTTCATCACTAAGAGTCAGAAGAGGATACAATTGCCCCCATTTTGTTGAGCATGAGTCTTCCAATGATGTAATTATAGGCGTAGGTAGGGTATAACCAAGAAGTCAACAGCTATAGTATAGGTTTTTGGTGTCGCCCCTATCTTCATATATAGGGTAACGTATCCCTTTAGTTTGACCATTGCTCCCAGAAACCGACTAATTCATCAAGTAAATGCTCAGAACACTATCCTTGATTCCAAGCTTATCAAGTGTCATAAAACATGAGGTTGGCAGAATTGCTATGTCAATCAGGATTTTTTTTTTACCTTAGTGTTTGCTATGATAGCCAAGATGACCATCATCATGTCCCAGGATAATGTCCAAGTTGTCTTCATTTGAGAAGATAATAGCTAGGTATAGTTTCCCTCTTCTAGGATTCTCACAAATCCCTCCTTCAACCTTCATGACTTGTTTGAGAGCTCTTTTTTTAGGATTAGGATATACCTCACTACCAAATCCCCCAACTATGGTATGAATTGTTCGGGTTATTGGCTTGTCCGTTTGATCTTCTTTTTTTTTTTTCCTTTTTTATCCTACTCCCTTTAGGGTTTGTCTTGATCTCTGGGTCATCTTCATTTTCCCTTAAGATCCAAGGATAGCCTCCTCCTTTTTGGGCCTTTTTGGGTGGCTACAAAACAAGCTAGTCTTCCTAACCGGATAAGCTCTTCGATGGCATCTCGGAGGTTATAACAATACTCTATTTTGTACTCATAACAATTGTAGTACTCACTTGGATGACTTGTCTATCATGGGTTCATTCCGTATTGGTGTTAGCTTCAACAATCTCTTGATGTTATGAATTTCCTTATATATTTCTCCAATTAAACCCTTATAGGGGCATATTCAACAAATCGCCCTCCTCTGGGCTTGATTTTCTCTCCAATTTCTCTTCTCAAGCTTTAGCGACGTCGACCTCCATGTCACGATGTCACCTTTAGGGCATCTTCTAGGTTAATATACTTCTCTACCTGAAATGGAATTGTTCTAAGGTTGTAGACTCCTTATTCTCTAGGGATCTTTGGAAGCTTGGTTGGAGTCCCCTAATCAAGTTTACTAGGGCAGTTTGCGGGTTTAGATGTTTAATCTGGAGGGCTTCATGATTAAACTACTCTAGGTAATCTCTTAGTGGTTCGCTCTGTTGCTTGGAAGCCTAGGAGTCTAGTGGTAGATTTGGCTTTGGTTGTTGCTGGTGAATCGTGCTAAGAAATGAGCATTGATATCGAAAAATTTACCCATAGATCTCTGGGTAATTGGTTGAACCATTATGGGGCAGATTTCTACAAAGTGATTGGGAAAGCACGACACTTCACAAATCTGGGGCTCTATCTTGGAGCATGCGAGTTTTAAACATATCTTGATGTTCTGTAGGTCCAAGTCCCGTTTCATTGCCGCACCGATCGTGCTTTAAAAGTGGTTGAGATCATGTACTTCATAATATGGTCCCTAAAGGGTTTCCAACTCCTCTTGGAGTGGGACTCGTCATCATGAACTTGGATTCCTAGTTTCCTTCTCCAAGTTAAGTCCATACTAGTCATGGTGATGGGAAGGGAGTGAAGTCTTAGAGAGGTTGGTCGTCATTTGGGTTTTTGGGCCTGGTAAGTTAAAATCTGGATGGTGTTAGTTGCTTCTTCGGCTTGAGCTCGACTTTGGACTTAGGCTCCTCCAGAGATTTTAGCCTTTCTTCAGCTTTATTATGGCCTCCCTTCTTTGGATGTGAGCCTCCATTTCTCTTACGTTGGCCTCATCCTAGGCAGGTCTCATCATCTTGTCTTCTTTTCTTCACCTCCGCCTTCGTGTTCATGAGCCTTATGTTCTGTTTCGTAATAAGTGCACAACTTCTTCATATGGCAAGGTGGAGGTCTTAGGGATTTCTACTATGGACGCTGGCCTTTCTTGGTTTAACATGGGATAGCAGCACTTACTTAGGATTCTCCCTGAATGGCTATTGGACTCGTTCACTAGTACGCGAAGCTCGAGTCCGAGGCCGTTTGCCCATTTAGGGGCTGAAAGGTGGTGTCCTCCAAGGTTTCTTTGTGAGTTTCAACAATAGCTTTTGATGAGTTAGTTCTAGCCATGAGGATAAATGCTCAAAAGGACGTGTTAGTGTTTGAGTTGGGTGGTGGTCACACCAGCGGCTAACCACAAGTCCTGTCCCGACAATGATGCCAATAATCCGAGTGTTTACCTGATGGGCAATCGAGGAACTAGATGATGGTTATGGATGAATGTTGGTTTCTCTCATAGTCTTGGGAGATTCAATTCATACTCTACACTCTGGAGAGAGACCTAAAAGGACTCTGATGCTAAGTCAAGGATTCGAGAAGGTTTAGATCTTAGGATAGGAATAGCATACCTTCTAAGGATATTGTCCCTCCTTATTTATACCTTTTAGAACTTACCCTATTAGATATTTTTGGTGATGATGTCACCATTCTAGAAGGTTTGTCCTTTTTGTACTATATTGGGTGACCGTTAGAATGAGTTAGCATCCTGTTGAAGGTCCTCGTTAACCTTGGAATTTCATGCTTATTCTGAGGTATATGGTTATTGCGTCGCGATTTCCACCCCGGCCTTCATTGACCTAAGGTGAATGAGCATGTTAAATCTCGACCTGGGAGTAGGGCTACTTCCCTATAACACTAATGAACTTCTAATTCTCAACCATGATGTACGGATCCACTTTGAGGTGTTAAAGATGACCTATTTGATCATGTAGCTGTTGTCATACATTCCAATGAAAATGATGCTCTTGGGAAGGGCACCATTGCACCCAAGAAGACGATTTTGTTCCTGAGTTGAAGTTGGCTTGCAAATCAGCCCATCTAAGCTTGTAATTTACGCAGTTCTTATCATCTATTGGCCTTTTCTTGTTCATTTATTGTATTTCTTATTTACTAAATTTCTGTCAAGCTCTATATATAGATACCTCAACATTTTATTCATTATCTCAACATATTTCTTAAGAAATAGGTTGAAATTCCTTATAAATTTAGTTCTTATAGAATGCTTGGTGTTACCTTAGATCTTCATGTTACATTTGTATTTACCTACATTTAATATTTATCATCTTCATGCATTAAATTTATATACTATTTGTCGAAAGATTAATTTGGCATGCTTTTGTCGCAAGTGCGATGTTATTCTTCTTCTAAATATCATTTTCTCTTCTAAACATTTAACATTCTTATCTCTCTCTTTGTGTGTTTGTTTGTTTGTTTTTATTTAATTCTATAATTTTCATAATATGAGTTCTATCTATAATAAATTGTAATAGATAAATCTACATAAAAAAGAAAGATAAATAAATACACATGCAAGGTTACGGGGTATACTGAAGACAAGATTTTTCTTCTTCTCCAACATCTGCTCCATTCTGCATAGGCTTTCCGTTCCCCTCCTCATGTCATGTACTGCTGATGACTTCTATTGTAGCCTTTCTCCAAACGAAACCGCACTGCTTGAACTATCATCCAACATTAGTGTCTTTCCTTTGGCCTTAGTTGATGACTCCATGCCTTCAAGCTTGCCCATCTCTCCTTCACTTATGTCGTCAATGGAAGACATGTCAGTAATGTATGGAACATTGTCATATTCTTTTGCTTCGCACTCTGAAATGAGTAGCATTTTTTTCTCCTCTTGTCTAAAGGAAGCACAGATTGTGCATGTAAGTCATTCTCCCCTGCCCAAACTATAAGTGGTTGAGAGCTTCCTCTATGCATTCCCTTTCTTATACTATATCACCTAATTTTTGTAGAACTTCACCTGCCTACTACTTCCTCTAACTTTTGCTCAAGCTTAGTAATTGTCCTATCCAAAGCTTTCTTTTTGAGTTGAAGAGAGCACTGAAAGTTCCAAATGGTAGAAGCAAGTGAATTATGGTTAAAAAAGCAAAAAAAGATTTGTTCTAACTTGGTAAAGAAGTAATACATTAAAAGAAACACTAAGGGAAGGAGGAGAAGAATAAATAAAAGGATGACTTACTCGCTTGACGAGGAAACTTCCAAGGCCTTTTTCTTGAAGCTTCTTTTTCCCAGAATGTACAGCAAAATCTTACTATTCCAATGAGTAGTGCCAAAAGTTGATTCAAAGAGCAAAAACAATACTATCACCCATTCATTGCCTGCATAAAACTTGAGGCTATACTCAAAATGTCAAAATGTGGCCACATTTTCTTGTTAATTTTGCAAAGTTGAACATCACCTATAGATGCTGACAAGCTTGGTCCTTGCGTGAGAGCAGCTGATGTGAGCTTCTCACCTGAAAAGTTTGAGTACGGAAACGTTGCATCATGTTTGACAAGAAGAGGGATAAAAATTGCATTTGAAAAATACTCAACTAGCCACATCATAGTTTTTATTTTGTGAATTTATGGCTTGTACAACTAATATTTATCGGTCAGGAGAATCAATTGGTTTCCTATTTACTGTTAAACATGCCTTAGCTTCCAAATATACAAGATAAGCACTATGTTAGCCACAAACTGAGCTCCATGTGGACAGGCTTCCCTGATCTAAGAAGTTCAAATGCACTTTAAGAATCTTGCTGGGCCAAGCCAATGCTAAGAGGGGATTAGTCTCACGTAAAAGATGTAAAGACATCTCCAATGGGACAAAAAGCAACAAGAAAAGCTCTGTGTTTTGCGGTAAATCAACTTTCAATTTTCTCATATGAACTAGAAGTTAAACATATTGAAACTAAACGGTAGGAATCAATATGTTTGGAGGTCAGCTTGCTGAATCTTTGTTTGATTTTCACTCAAGAACAATCTTTAATGCCAAAAGTTTATTGAATGGAATTCGCAACTTCAAAATTGATTTTTGTTTCCTGCATACTTTAAGGGGTAATGCCAAGGTAGTGTTGCCAAGTTTGTCCTCCAAAAAGTAAAAGGAGGAATCTTCAACATAATGATAAATCAATTAAATATTTTTTATAGGTTAAAATTAGAAATTTTTTGGATTGCTTAATCTGTATATAGGAGTGTGCAATGTGCACAAAAATGGGCTCTGAAAGTGAAGTAATTTGGCTGGAAAAAAAAAGACCAACTTGAATCATAGAGTTCTCTATATCTCTTGCAAGTCAACAGCACATCACAATCAGAAGTGATTGGTCAAAGTTCATGGACCCCATTTCTAGCTAGATATTGCCACTCAAGACATTCAAAGTAAAATTCTTGTATCACTTCCAAGGGTTGTTTTGACACAAAGTCAGGGGTTGTTGACTACATGATACCTAAATTTAGAAAACAATTAGTTGACATCCATAACTAATTGGCTCACTCCAAGAAAGAGAATATGGATAATTAAGGTCTTAAAAAGCATCCAAGCTACAAGGGATTTGCATAAAAAATGGCTGGCATTTGAGAATCATACTGAGAATATGATGCAAAAACTATATTGCAGATCAATAATCCTGGAGTGGTGGTTAAAAAACTGCTTATTTATCCAAAGGCAGGTATAGAAAAGATGTGTACCTAAAGTAACATTGCAGGTTGCCAGCCTTACATTTAATATCAGGACCAAGCCATCAGTGCATGTAAATAATCTTATTAGCTACTAAAATCTAGTTCCCAAAATTATTAATAAATGAATTTTTTACTTCCTTAAATGAAAAATTTCATGTGAAATGCCACAGGCTCAACTTAAAAGTGTTAAGAGGAACAATTGCTAAATGTTAAGTACAACTGATTCAATATTCTCAAAAGAAGCAAATATCATTAGTTGAGAGAGTGAACTATTACTTGAGGCAATAAGCAAAGCAAGAAAAATCTCCTCATCCACAAATTGACTCAGATCACTCTTGGATAGCAAAGTTGAAAGTTGACCTGTTAGAATTGACAACTCTTAAAATTAGATAGTCTGCTCACTATGCAAGCTTTATTTCCAATACGATGGTCGAGATGAGAGGACTAGAAAACATGTACCAGTGCTGCTTTCAGACCAGGATCATTATCCAGTTGAAGGAATCAACATAGTTAACAATGCAACTTTAGGTCTAATTGCTTGAAACAGTGGTGTATTCATCAACAGTGTGGCTAAAATTTCCTTTCATTTCTATCTGAACTATAGCTGCATATCCGGAGCAATCAAGAAAAGGACCTATCTGAACCACAGAGTTCTTAAATTTCTTCTTGAGAATTTCTTCAGGTCCCAAGTTGGTGAAAATGAGTATAGAAATCCGTCTAATGAACCAATAGACACCCATCCTTAACATCGAGTGACCTTCAGGATACAAGTTTATATTCCACAAAACGTTGGCTGTAGGGATATTTCAGATTAATTCAGAAGTTATAAGTGATACATAGACACCAATGATATATTAGGGGCAACTATGAGGCAATATGGATGTTGCAATATTATTGCATAAATTGTCCAGAGATACAAGTGAAGAGTAAAACTAGAGAAGGCTGCGTATTACCATATAATGATATAAAATCTAATTAGTATCAATTTATGAATTAAATTCCATTCTGTATATAGATCCATAGCATGCAGTGGTTTGCAATAGGGATCCAAGTCAAAAGACCGTTAGATCTGGAAAGAAAAGTTCAATGAGAAGAAGTGAGGAAAGCCTAAGTCAGAAGAAAGTGTACCATAAGCAATCTATTTGCTACATGTAAATGAATCCTAACTATTCTTTACAAGATATCCACAGATGTTTGTTAGAACATGATATAGCTGAGTTCACAAGAGGGCCTAAGAGGAGGAAGCACAAGGGTAGTTTGGGACATGGGATGCTTACTGCGCTGGCAGCTACAGGTGGGCCCAATAGTAGGCCTGTATAGTAATAGCTTAGGGAGCATGTGAGGTGACTCAGGGGAGGAAATTTTTTGTTAGAGAAAAGATAGTATTTGTTGGCTAGTGGAGAGGATGTTTTCTTTTATGCAATTTACTACTTTTGGCAAGAAGTGACTAAGCTACTGAGTGCTCAAGGCTTGCCTAGCTATTGTCACTATTTTTCTAGCTATTTCCATTAATACATACTTCTCTATACTTCTTTCTGTACTTGTGCCTTGTGTGCTGTGATCTTACCTGTTTTGTGTGTGTGTTCTATTAATTGATATTCAGAGCATCTTTTTTGGGTATAGTGTGTTTCTACCAATGCCTTTGCTATAGTAATGGAGAACAAAGTGGATGCTTTGGAGAGAAAGCTGATCGAGTAGTGCACTTGCTTAGCAGAACTTTAGCCTCCGCATTTGTGTAGCCGTCGCCGATGAGGAGACTCGACCACTGCATGGAACCGAACTGAACGATCAATGGAATGGGGTTCTAGAGGGGCCGAGGTTCCCATCATTCACCCTCCCCCCGTCGCATGAGCTTGACGTCTCACAATCTCCTGACCGTGAGGGGTGGAGCTCCCCCACTTCCAAGGTGATCATTGTCACCACCAGTTCGGTCCTTGGCATTGCCGCCACCGGACTCATCCTACGAGAGCCCTCAGCCGCCGCGACTAGAACGTATCGGAAGATGGAGCTACTGATCTTTGCCGGCAATGATGCGCGGGGTGGACCGTTAAAATTGAGCACTATTTTGGTATCAACAGGATTGAGGGGAGGAACGGATAGAGGTTGTGGTGTTGGCTTTAGAGGGGAAGGCTCTTCACTGGTTTCAAGCTTGGGAGCAGAAACCTTGGTACCTTCATGGCGGTCCTTCAAGGAGAGCATGCTGTGCAGTTCAGCCAGGGGTAGTGAAAGACCCTTATGGGCCACTGCTAAGGCTGAAGCAAATAGGGTCTATAATGGACTACATTGAGGAGTTTGAGAAAGTTTCTGGGCTTATGAAACACGTGGACCGGGAAATAATGAAAGCAATTTTTGTCAAATGGGCTTAAAGGGATTTGAGAGTTGAAATTAAAAGTTGAGAGTTCGGCTCCCTTGGTGCTATTAAAGATAGGGGCTTATGTTGGAAGAAAGGAATACAGAGTGGAGGGTGGGTGGATTAGGCCCTCATGAAATGGGTAGCCCATTCAAAAGTGGAGCAGAATTACACAACCCACCAAATCATTCATCTTCAACACTCATTGTGTGACTTGGAGCAAAGATAGAGGTATAGGCAGCAACCCTCGAGGAATGGGGGGGTTAGCGCTGATCGGAGCGATGGTGACAATGGCGGTAAGCGACTATCGCATGAGGAGTTGTAAGAGGGCAACCGCAAAGGGCTGTACTTCAAATGTAGGGAACGGTGGGCGCGCAATCATATATGCAAGCTCCGGCACTACATGCTCATCTTGGTGGAAGATACTGAAGGGGGATGAATCCAATGGGGGTGAGGAAAAGACACGGGAGGAAGACGAAACAGAAACCGTGATGGAGCTAGCGGCTAAATCATTGCGCCTCACTCTTAGTAGCCTCAGAGGATTGATCACCATCAACAAGTCATTCAAGGTGCAGGGAAGGATTGGGGAGACCGAGATGATCATCTTAGTTGACACAGGAGCTAAAGGGAACTTTGTGTCGATTCCCTAGTGAAGCAACTTCAGTTGCCAATTAGAGAGACTCCTTTCATGGTAGAAGTGGCCATCGGGAAAACTCGATGAGGATCGGGTGTGTGTGAAGGCCTCAGCCTCGAAGCCCAAGGTACTCAGATTGTTCAGTCTTTCTTTATTCTCAGTTTGGGAATGTGGATGTTGTGTTAGGTTACGAGTGGATCGCTAGTCTTGGGGACATCAAGGCTAATTCCCAAGCATATGATACGTTGGAGGGATGAAGAAGGGGCGCCTTATGGGGGACCCAACTCTGAGCATGGCAGATGCTTCAATCCAAACGCTTTTAAGGTCTTGCGGGCTGATAGTAAGGGTTACTATATCAAACCATATGAAGTTGGGGAGCTCCAAGGAAAGGGGAAGAACAAGATCCAATGGAGAACTTTCAGCTATTGGAGCAATATGATGATGTATGCAAGCTTCCAAAGGGGCTACCCCCACCACGCACTCACGATCACGCTATCAATCTGAGGGAGGGAGCGGCGATTTGCATATCAAGCCTTACAGGTACTTGTATTTCAGAAGAATGAGATTGAAATGATTATCACGGAGATGATGAGTTCAAGGATTATTTGACCTAGCATCAGCCCATATTCCAATCCTGTTATTGGTTAAGAAAAGATGGTAGCTGAAGATTCTGTGTTGACTACAGGGCTCTCAACAAGGTGACAATTCCTGACAAGTTCCCTATTCCTATCATCGACGAACTACCTGGATGAATTAGGGGAGTTGAGATTTTCTCTAAGTTGGATCTGAAGTCGGTACATCAAATTCGGATGATGAGTGGGACATTGAGAAGATAGCTTTCCGCACTCACGAGGGGCACTACGAATTTCTCATAATGCCATTTGGGCTACGAACACACCATCAACCTTCCAAGCTCTAATGAATCAGGTATTGAAACCATACTTAAGGAAGTTCATTCTCGTTTTTTTTTACGACATTCTAGTCTATAGTAGGAGTCAGGAAGATCACTTGGAGCATTTGAAGAAGGTACTGGAGTTGTTGAGGGAGAACAATCTCTATATCAATCGCAAGAAGTATTCCTTTGCTAGGCCTGAAATCAAATATTTGGAGCATATCATCTCCAAAATGCCAGCTGAATCCAGAAAAATAGAGGCAATGGTGAAGTGGCCGATTCCACTGATCTGAAAGGACTAAGGGGATTCCTAGGCATTATTGGGTCTTTCCGAGGTTTGTGAAGGGGTATGGAAGGTAGCATGGCCGTTAACTTAGTTATTGAAGAAAGATGATTTTCAATAGGGTCAAGAGGCACAGAGGGCTTTTGTTAGGCTGAAGCCTTTTTTTCAATAGGTGTTAGTGTTACTTCAAAGTTCTCTATAATGATTTTCTCTTACCTTTCTTGTAACATCTATGAAGAATGTCTATTTAAGCTCAGGGAAAATGGAAATGGTATTTAATTGAAAGAACTTGGGATACCTGTTACTGTACATGCCTTAGAACGGAATTAGCCAATTAGGGAATCCAAAATACTTTAAACTCGTTACTGATGTATATTTGAACTTACTACAGAATAAGAAATACATTACACAGGTTGATACTATTGAACAGTTTTCAGTTACTACAACAGTTTACAGCAAACATGGGAATTTTAATTTCCAGAAATTCCAAGTAAGTAATTCGAATGCATCATTAAAGCAGAAAACAAGCAAACGCCCAGTGGATATTCAAGAAGAATGACAAATGTGAAGCGGAATGAAACGGATAACATATATAGTGTGGGACCACTAGAACTAAATTTAAATGAGAGAGGCTAGTGGGTCTCACCTTCCCAGAACCTCCATGAACAGGGGCTATACCAACATTACATTCATAGTCCATATGCACGGTCCATGCAATGCTACCATTGCTTTCAAATGAAAACAAGTTGTTATCAGAACAGACGTATTTCCTCCCATCATCCCCTTCTAGAGGTTTGGACTACACATGCAAGGTTACTAGGGGTATCGACTAAAGACAAGATTTTTCTTCTTCTCCAACATTTGTCCATTCTGCATACGCTTTCACTGCAGATGACTTCTATTGTAGCCTTTCTCCAAACGAAACTATGCACTGCTTGAACTATCCTCGAGCATTAGTGTCTTTCCTTTGGCCTTAGTTGATGACTCATGCCTTCAAGCTTGCCCATCTCTCCTTCACTTATGTCTTCACTGGAAGACATGTCAGTTAATGTATGGAACATTGTCATATTCTTTTGCTTCGCACCCTGAAATGAGTAGCTTTTTTTTCTCTTCTTGTGTAAAGGAAGCACAGATTGTGCATGTAAGTCAGTTCTGTCCCTCCCCAAACTATAAGTGGTTGAGAGCTTCCTCTCTATGCATTCCCTTTCTCGTACTATATCACCCAATTTTCGTAGAACTTCACTGCCTACTGCATCCTCTACAGCTTTTTGCTCAAGCTCAGTAATTGTCCTATCCAAAGCTTTCTTTTTGAGTTGAAGAGAGCACTGAAAGTTCCAAATGGTAGAAGCAAGTGAATTATGGTTAAAAAAGCAAAAAAAGATTCGTTCTGACTTGGTAGAGAAGTAACACATTAGAAGAAACACTAAGGGAAGGAGGAGAAGAATAAATAAAAGGATGACTTACTCGCTTGACGAGGAAACTTCCAAGGCCTTTTTCTTGAAGCTTCTTTTTCCCCCAGAATGTACAGCAAAATCTTACTAGTCCAACGAGTAGTACCAAAACTGTTGACTCAGAGCAGAAACAATACTATCACCCTTTCATTGCCTACAGAAAACTTGAAGCCATACTAGAAATGTCAAAATGTGGCCTCTTTTTCTCGTTAATTTTGCAAAGTTGAACATCACCTGTATAGATGCTGATAAGTTTGGTCCTTGCTTGAGAGCAGCTGGAGGCAAGCTTCTCACCTGAAAAATAGTTATGAGTACAGAAACTGTTGCAAATGCTTGACAAGAAGAGGGATCAAAATTCATTTGAAAAATACTCAACTAGTGCCACATCATAGTTTTGTAAATTTAGGACTGTACAGCTAATATTTTATCGGTTAGGAGAATCAGTCGGTTTCTTATTTACAGTTAAAAAAGCCTCAGCTTCCAAATATACAAGATAAGCACTATGTTAGCCACAAACTGAGGTCCATATGGACAGGCTTCCCTGCACTCAAGAAGTTCAAAGTGCACTTTTAAGAATTTTGTGGCTAAAGCCAAGCCAATGCTGAGAGGGGACTAGTCTCACACGTTAAAGGTGTAAAGACACCTCCAAGGGAAAAAAAAAAATTGAAAAAGCAAAGCTTTGTGTTTTGCAGTAAATCAACATTCAATATTCTCATACGGGCTTTCAAAAATTCTGAGCCTAATGGACTGTAAATCATCAGTCAGTGAAAGCACCATTAGTTTTAGGACTAAAAAGCAAACATATTGAGAAGAATTCAGCTAAACGGAATTAATATGTTTAGAGGATACAACTTGCTGAATCTTTGTATGATTTTCACTCAACAACAATCTTTAATGCCAAAAGTTTATTGAATAGATTGCCAGCAACTTCAAAATTGAATTTTGTTTTCCACATACTTTAACGGGTAATGACAAGGAGAGTGTTGTCAAGTTTGTCCTCCAAAATCTAAAAGGGATGAAGCTTCAACATAATTGAAAGGAATCAATTAAATATTTTTTTATGGGGTCAAAATTGGAAAATTTTCAGATTGCTTAATCTGGTATATAGCTAACAGTGTACAGTGGGCACAACAGAAGGGTTCTGAAAGTAGAGTAATTTGCGGGCGGAGAAAAAAGACCAACTTGAATTAGAGTTCTCTGTATTTCTTGCAAATGAACTGCATGTTACAATCAGCAGTGATTGGTCAAAGCTCCTGGACTTGATTTCTAGCTAGATGAAAGATTGATAATATGACCCAACAAATATATTTCAGATCAGTAATCTGTAGTTGTGATTAAAAAACTGTTCATTTATCCAGAGACAGGTATAGAAAAGATGTGTACCTAAAGTACGGCATTGCAGCAGGTTGCCAGTCTCTGCATTAAATATCAGGACCATACCATCAGTGCATTCAAATAATCTTATTGGCTACAAAAATATAATACCCAAAATTATTAATAAAATCAATTTCTTACTTCCTTGAATGAAAATTTTCATGTGAAATCCCACAGGCTCAAAAGTTTTAAGAGGAACAATTGCTGAATGTTAAGTAACACTGATTCAATATTCTCAAAAGAAGCAAATATCATTAGTTGAGAGAGTGAACTCTTACTTGAGGCAGCAAGGAAAGCAAGAAAAATCTCTCATCCACAACAAATTGACTCAGATCACTCTTGGATAACAAATTTGAAAGTTGACCTGGTTGAATCAACAACTCTGAAAATTAGATAGTCTGCTGTTATGCAAGCTTTATTTCCAAAACTGAGGGTGGGAGGAAAGGACTAGAAAACATGTACCAGTACCGCTTTCAGACCAATAGATTGATCCAGTTGCAGGAACCAACATAGTTAACAGTGCAACTTTAGGTCTAATTGCCGAAATAGTGGTGTATTCACCAACAGTGTGGCTAAATTTTCCTTCCATCTCTATCTGTGAACTATAGACTGCATATCCAGAGCAATCAAGAACGGACCTACTTGAACCACAGAGTTCTCTGAATTTCTTCTTGAGAATTTCTTAAGAACCCCAGTTGGTGAAAAGGAGTATAGAAATCCATCCAATGAACCAATAGACACCCATCCTGTAACATCTAGTGACCTTCAGTAATACAAGTTTATATTCCACAAAACATTGGCTGTAAAGATATTTAAGATTAATTCAGAAGTTATATGTGATACACAGACACCAATGATACACTGGGCCAACTATGAGGCAACATCGATGCTGCACTATTATTGCATAAACTGTCCAGACAGAGACAAGTGAAGAGTAAAACTAGAGAAGGCTGCTGTATTATCATATAATGATATAAAATCTAATTGGTATCAATTTATGAATGTAGAAGATATATATAACTATAAATTCCATTCTGCCATACAGATCCATAGCATGCAGTGGTTTGCATCAGGGATCCAAATAAAGAGGCAGTGAGATCTTGGAAAGCAAAGTTCAATGAGAAGAAACTGAGGTAACTGCCACAAGTACAGAAGAAAGCGTACCATAAGCAATCTATTTGCTGCATGTAAATGAATCCTAACTATTCTTTACAAGATATCCCCAGATGTTTGTTAGAACATTGATCCTTCACGAATCGAGAAATGCATATATAGCTAAATCAAAATTCATAATGAAATGATATTTTGCAATCAGTTAGGCTTAAAGGTTAAAACTAATCAAGGTTCTAAGAGAAAACGGCTTACCATTGGAGTCCACTACAAGTGCACAATCGACTTTGCTTAATGGTCCAATACTTCTCTGCCACAAGACATTACCTGAAAAGACATCTAGAGCTAGAACAAGAGTCTTCACAGGAAATGTTACATACAGATGACCATTGTTCTCAGGGATGATGGAGAAATTTCTGTCTAAATAACTAAAATCCTGTATCCATCTAAAGTGATGGCCACGAATCGACAAACAATAGAGTTGTCCTTCTGTATTTGAGATCTGAAAATGCAATAACATATATACTTTCAAAGATAACTAAAGTATGATAAAACCTCACACATTCAGCAAGTAACTAAAATAATGCAAGAAAATAATAATAACAGCTTTGCATGTTATCATTTCACGCCATAGTGACAAGTTCAGTTTCAATCACTACTTGTAAAATAAAGCCCACGTAGAAAATTTTCTCAGCCATCAACGTCATAATCATTTCAAAAACAAACATTTAGTAAGTACATCAGTGCTAGAGCCAAAGTGTTCAGTAAATATTACAGGAAACTAAGGGTGAGTAAACCTTACATATATTCTAGCCTCACATTGATCAAGCATAGGGACTGATGCAAAGTAACAATCTGTAAGATTTTTCCTGCATCCTTGTCGGTAGCCATATTTGTAAAGCACAGGTCCTACACTCCAAAGTGTCCATTTGAACGATATGCAAAGAGTCCTCGATTCTTGATATTGATAAACACAGTTGCGCTTAATGTGCTAACTGAGAGCCCAATAATTTCAGCTTCTACTTGTTGACCTGACTCTGGACCAAAGAAAACTTCTGCTGCAGGCTCAGAAGTTCCAATTTTTTCAAACTTAATCATCAATATTCTATTATCAGCTACCAAGTATATCTGCAAGTGCCAGGAATTAATAACTACCACTACAATAATGACAACCAAAAGAAAATAAGGCTTTTCTCTCTAGGTGGATTGGCTTCCTAGACTTGTATTTAGATCAAGGTCTTTTCCACTGGTTTCTCATGGGGCATTCCTTGGTCTGCTTTCCTCTACATTGTTTATTGGGCTATCCTCCGTGACCAGCTCGCCTTATTGAGGCCTCTATTAGTTTTCTCCTCACTTGGTCAAATCATCTTAGTTGAGGTTCTGAAACCTTTTCTCAATAGGTGTTAGTGAGTGTTACGTCAAAATTCAAAGTTTTCTACAATGATTTTCTCTTACCTTTTCTGGTAACATCTATGAAAAATTGTCTATTTTAAGCATGGGGAAAGTGGAAACCATATTTTGTTGAAAGAACTTGGGATACCTGCCACTGAATCTCCACGTTTGTGTGAATTGAAGGAATTACATGCCTTAGAAAGGACTTAGCTGATTAAGGAATCCAAAATACTTTAAACTCATTACACAATGCCATGTACATTTAAACTTACTACAGAATAAGAAATACATTACACAAGTTGAGACTGTTGAACAGTTTTCAGTTATTACAACATTTTAAACGAAATACGGGAATTTTAATTTCCCGAAATTAGAAGTATAGTCATGAAGAATGACAACTGTGAGGCCACAGCAATTGTAACATCAAACTGAAACTCATAATAGTGTAACCATTAAAACTAAATTTAAATCAGAATAGCTAATGGCTCTCACCTTCCCAGGGCCTCCATGAACAGGAGCCATGCCAACATTGCATTTATAGTCCATATGCATGGTCCATGCAATGCTACCATTGCTTTCAAATGCAAAGAAGTTGTTATCAGAACAGACATATATCCTTCCATCATCTCCAACAAGAGGTTTGGAAAGCCAATGATATGCGGAGACACAGAAGACAATGCAGCAGCAAGAACTGCTAAAACAAGGACAAGTAACTGGATCATTGGCATTGCAGACTGCAGAGATAGCAGTAGAACAAACTTCGCAACTGATCAGGAGAGAAACACTGGATGTGCACTGAAGTATGTGACAGTAACTCTTATCAGTTATCAACCGATGTGAACGTCAGAAACTATTGACTCAAACTGTTGACTCTGCCTGTGTGCAATAATTCAATTCATAAGTAGAAAAGTACATTAAAATAAAAACAAAGAAAGAGAAAATAAAAAGTATTTAATTTTAGAGTTTAATTTCAATGCTCGAAGTAACTGAGTCATAGTTCGCCATTGGAGCGGTCCATGACGATGGCGGGTGCACCGAACAAATGTCTGAAGATGATGATAACAAAAAACGCAGAACGAAGACCGAAGTAACTAGACAAAGGAGCATATGATATGGGAACAGAGAAGATTGTGATATTACCTGAAAGTTGCGATGTTTAATGATGATTTGTGCCGTGGTTGCTCTGCAGCGGTACATCCTCTGTGAAGTTGAAATAATTACAGAATGCACACCGCCTAAACCGTTAGAGAGAGAGAGAGAGAGAGAGAGAGAGAGGAGGGAAAACAGCAGTTTATTCAACTTGGTGGGTTCTCTGGTGAAGGTGCTTCACCCTCTCTCAAGTTATCAATCAAAATCAATTATTCTAGCGCATTGTTGGGCAGCCACAATTTTTTTTTTTTTTTGCACTAAAACAATATTAATGTTTTTGAAAAAGTAAAAAATAGTTATCAAGAAGTTACCAAAAACAATTATGAAGGGAGCTAGCAAATAAAAAACCGACAAATAATATCTATATATATATATATATATATATATATATATATATACATATAATAAAGGGAATTGTTCCCATTTGGAATCCAAATTTATTTTTCTCTTTTGTCGCCCGTAATTAATAACCCAATTAAAAAAGGGATAAAATGGTAAGGCAAAAAAAAACTGAACATCTTTGATGGTTACCATTTGTAACCAACTATAAATGGATCATTTAAAATCATTTTCTTCCCTTTCTAAAATTGCAAATGCCAATAATTTAAGTTTATAATCTCAAACGAGAACCGCATTAGTGTATGACAATAAATACCAAAACTGGAAATGATTTTGTTGATAGAGAGTTGCAGATAGAGGTCATACGACGCTATGGTTTTTATATCAAACAAAAGGACAAATAAATGTAAAAGAATGAGAGCGAAGAGGAAGAAGTGCTTCATTAATGCATTTTAAATGATAAAAGTGAGTTTTGTTCTTGTAGTGAGTCTTCTTTATTTTATTTTCTCATGACAATCAATTTTTTATGCATTGGTTTCTTATGTTTATATTTTTCTTTTGTGTTCATGTAATTTATCTATGTCATTTGCCTTTGTAGTATTATTTATGTTACTATTCTTCATAATAGTGATGATCATGAATATGTTACATGATTCATTGAGGGAACTATGTTCAATTTCTATGCAAAAGATTTCTAAATGCACTTGTCTTTCATTGTTGCCGAACCTTCTAAGTATATGATTGATATCTTACATTGTAAGCGTATCAAAATTAAACTATATATATATTATTTAGACTAAATATTGTAATACTATTCACATGTTTAATTCTTTAAATTAAATTTAAGATATAGTACTTATTTTATTTTTTAAGATTAACTAATAATTATCATATAATATTAATTTAATTTTGATGTATTAAAAGTGTAAAAGAGTTTTATATTATTATCTAATCAAATTTCTTTGTTTGGATAACTTTTCAAGATGTGCGGTTGCAAAAGGTAACCGTATTTACTGATGTGACAATACATGATTAGATGATTGTGTAAAACTTTTTTACACTTCACTATATTAAATTAAATACATATAGTATATAATTAATATAACATGTGAATTAATATTTAATAAGGATATATAGAATTATGGAAAAATAATCTCTTTGATCCAACATTTTAAATTTTACATCGGCTTTGTCTTAGTAGAATTTTTACATCAATTCAGCCCAAAAATTTTAAAACTTAACATCATAAAGGCATTTAAAATAACAAAGCAAAAGTTATCATTTTTCACTTAATAATTGTGGATTGTCATTTGAAATTGTTACCAAGCAAGATGATATATATTATGCACAAAATGAGTAGAAATTATATATAATTATACATACATACATATATATATATATATATATATGTATATATATACATGTTTTTTCTTCGATAGTCTATGGCTACCAGGACCCTTCTTGTTTTCAATGGTTATGATTGAATATTTATTTTTCTATATTTTAATAAATTAAATTAGTAGAACACATGATACAATCTTAGCCACAAATAACTATAATATACCAGCACCTTTTAATTTTATAAAAATACTAGAAAAACCCCATAAATATATTAACAATTAATAAAAAGAAATTAATTTTGATGTACTGTCAATATAAAACATTTTTACACTGTCATTCAATCAAAGCATTTGATTTGCATAACTTTTTAAATAATAAGTGGAAAAGTTAATTGTCATGACTAATATGTTAATATATTTTTGAATGATTGTGTGAAAAAAATTTATACCGTCGATATATACAAATTAAATTCTTAAAAAAAAAAAGTTAAAAAATAGGAACGCAAAAGAAAGAAAGATCGACTGGAAGGGTTGAACCCTAGTCAAAATGAAAATCAAACAAAGAGGCCAACAACCCTAACCAAGTTAGAAGATTGTATTGTGGGTGCTGCAATAAATAATATACTTAAACAAAAGAGTACTCAATGGTGAACCACTTATTTCTTGCTTCACCAAAGTACGCACCATTCAACTTATTTACTCTATCATGGTGTGATTTTTGTTTTTGTTCATTTATACATCTTCACACAACCAACCACTCGTCGACACTATCATGCCCGTCAAGTCACATTTTTTAAATATTTATCTATAATCTATAATCTATAACATATATAAAGGGGATTCTCCTATTAACTATTTTTTGGTGTCCAATATTCATTATTCCAAAAATGCCACTCTCCTATATTAATTATTTTTCTGGGAGGTATTACTAAATTACTAAACAAGGATAAATATGTAAATGTATATGAGTATTTTGAAACCACTAAATCCTTTAAATTAACTCCACCAACAGTTACCTGTGTGAAAATGTTTACTAAACCTTAATCTATTCTCAATTTGTAAAACCAAAGCACCAACTCTAAAGCATTATGGAATGAAGCACTAAGACCTTTACACTGTCGATTGAAGATGTTCTTTTCCAAGCACTATTAATTTTGTATATCATGTTTGTTTGTTGAATAATAGATATGAGAGACTTGGAACCACTTAGTAAGGCCTTCTTTCACATGGAATTGTCGATTTTTTCTCTTCATATATATTTCAATGTCTCTGGTTGTTAAATTCTTCATTTCCATATGCATGGGATTGACCAATTGACTGTTATGTTTTTGTTTTTCTTGCTCAGTCTGAGAGTACTTGCATTTTTCGATGACCACAATTACTTTGTCAAGGAAAGAATTGGATACATCCTCCATAGGGTAAGAACTTGAATTGCAGGAAAAATACACTATATATAAAGAAATAAAAAATTGAGAACAGATATATAGAGATCGGTGGCAAGTGGGTGATAGGTTGATGGTAAGCAAGTAGTGATTAATGAATGATAATAGACTTGAAATGAATTAATGTTAATTTTAGTCCTTGACTTTATACTTGTGAGTCATTTTAGTCCTTAACTTTTAAAATGAATCAATTTAGTCCTTAACATTATAAAATGTTGGTCATTTTAATCCCTCAACTCATTTTTATTCATGCCTTTTTTGGATATTCATTTTTTACCCTATTAACAGTATTTAAACATAAGCCCTATTAAACATAGCGACGTAACTAATATACATTTTTATTTAAACATAAACTTGACTCATATTCATTTTTTACTCTATTAACAATAAGATATTAGTTGAGGACTAAAATGACCAATATTCATTTTAATACATATGTGATTTTTTTACTTTAATAGAGGTTAGCAAACTACCATGTCTGACTTTGGATATTCAAGATAATATCTCAACTTTCTTGCCACACAACCTTATATAGTTAGTCTCAAAATTTGAAAATTAGAGAGGTTTTTAGCATAACATAATCCTTTTTCTATTTCTAATATTAGTTGAGCCTTTCGTGTTTCATGGTATAAACCTATTTTTTCTCAAGAATCTAAACTAAAGGTTCTTTATATTATTTCAAATAGAAGGAAACTCTTCATACTTTCCTCAAACCGAACGGGAGGAGTATGATAACAATACATAAAAGTATAAATTTACAAATCTATTTAACTTTGATATCTAAAAGGAAATAAAAAAATGCGACTTGATGGGCTCAATAGTACTAGGCAAGTCATTAGTGTGTGTGTGTGTCTATATATATACACACACACACACACACACACACATACATACACTATATAAAGGGAATTGTGGTGTATTGGTCCAAATTTCTCACTACCAAGAAATCACGGATACCAATGGGTTTAACCCGTCAAAAGTTACCAACAACATCTCCGACGGGTTGTTGCATTTTTGGAAATAAATGAGGTTATTATTAATGTGCTTGACATACCCGTCAGGAAATTCTTGCGAACACGCACCACATGGTGCGCATACTACTCAACGGGTATTTTATTTTGTCTTTGAATTTTTTTTTTTGGTTAACATAAATCAACAGGTATATGATAGGTATTTAATAATATTTTTTAAAATTATTTTTATTAAATATTATCAACTGGTTAACCAACGGTTATATTTAATATTATCTTTGAATTTTATTTTTAGTAAATATTACGACTGGTTAACCAACGGGTTAATTATATTATTTTATTTAAAGTACTTTTATTTTATATTATTGACAAGTATTTTTTAAAATTATTAATTATTATTTATTACCACGAGTTTATCGACGGGTTTTTGAAAATTTGCATGTTGTCGTGCAACCTTTGGAATTTCACACTACCCATAAAAAATAAATGAAGAATGAAACACATTGTTTCATTAATTGGTTACCCGTTGGTAACACACTAGTACCCCTGTATATTCCCCTACCATGAGCCTTCTTCTTCCTCATTCCGTGAAACTCTCTCTCTCTCTCTCTTCACTCTCTCTCTAAACCCTCGCGCCGTCACCTATTTTGCCGATGTGTGCCACCATGAGTAATGTTCGAGACGAAGACCACCATTACGATCTAAAGACTTTGGTGAGCATTTTAATCGGTTTAGTTTTTTTATTTTGTATAGTTTTTCCATTCATTTATGGGTGCCCATAGTGTTTTGTTTTGTTGCATTGGGGAGTAATTATTGTTGTTACTGTGTTAATGTAGGAGTTTTGTTTAAGGGTGATAGCAATTGTTGATTTTGGGATCAGTTTTCCATTCTTCTTCCTTATGTTATTTTATATTTTCTATGTATATAAGTGTGTTGATTTAAATTTATCATATTAGATTTTCAGGATTGGATTTAGTTGGACAAGAGAACTTTCCCACATTTTGTGATTTTTTTACTGATAGAGGTCAGGACTAAATCCTTATTATTTGTATGGTTCAATGGTTTAATATGTATATAGGATATATAAAGACTTATGTTTTCTAGGATAGAGTTGTAGGAAATGGGGATTGCATGACTGGGGAAGAGTATAGAGGTCCTTTCCCGACTTGTTTGCATTGTTTGCTGTGGGATTCTAAGTGTTTATGGAGAGTGAGGATGCATGTTATGGAGTTACAAGGGATGCATAATAGAACGATTTTTAGGATTATGTACATTGTATGTAATTATTAAAATGTAATT
>JAMLFY010000825.1:0-22927 GCA_030441495.1 Dalbergia oliveri
GTGTAAGCCATTTTTCTTGTTACATGCTTTAGCCCGCATCGGTTCTAGGAGTGGCCCCGGACCACTCTCCAGACCAGTTTTTTTTTCTTTCACATTTTTTTAGCTTTTTTTTTATACCCTATACTATATTATATTTATATATTTATATTTGTATAGTATATTTACATCGCAAAATATATACACACATTTTTCATTATAGTATCTAAAATATTACCAATCAAATATATATAACTCCTCAATTATAAAAAAAAGTAAAACTACAAAATAATATAAATTAACAACTATTAACTATCAAATACCAAACATAAGCAAATAAAATACCAAATACAAATACCAAAAATGGTAAAATAAACCAACTCATCAAAGTCCGTCCATAAAAAACGTAAATAAATACCGCAAAATAGAAGCATTCCCTCACTTATGCGGGCTAATGGATTGGTCGCAACCCATGGGCTGGCGTTAACCCATAGGTTCAAGCAATGTAGACCAAAAAATTCCACTAGTTGGATTAAAATTTTCTGGTCCATTCTTGTAGGGTTACAAATTGAATGAGTTGGTTTGCGGTCGTAGCTCGTATATCAGTTATACAGATATTGTCCGCTTTGGGGCCTAATTGGACGTCCCGAGGTACTCTTCCATCTTCTTAAGGGAAAATGCGTTTGCATAGGGGAGGTATCTACGTCGAGTGGGAAAGGGAACAAAGCATGTCTTATAAAGGTGTGAACACCTCCCCCATGCAAATGCATTTTCCCCTTAAGAGGTAGGAAAAGCAAATCGGTGAGTGCGTCCAGTTAGGCCCTAAAGCAAACAATACTTGCATCACTTGGAGGTCTGTGTTTATAGATGGTATCAGAGTCGAGTCCGGGTTAGTGTTCAGCGAGGATGCTAGGCTCCTTGAGAGGGTGGAACTAGTCCCACATCGAATGGGGAGGGGAACGAAGCATGCCTTATAAGGGTGTTGATACTCTTCCATGCAGACGTGTTTTCCCCTTGAAAGGGAGGAAGAGAGATTTGAGGGTGGTGAAGCCTCAAAGTGGACATTATTCTGATTCAAAGGTTTGAGGTTCCAGATGGTATGGCCGACCCAGGAGTCGTGTGCCAGTGAGGACGCTAGGCTCCTTGAGAGGGGCGGAACTAGTCCCATATGGTTTAGAGGGGACAAAGCATGCGTTATAAATGTGTGGATACCTCTCCTATGGACGGGATTTTTCCTTGAGAGGGGGAAGAGTAAATCCGTGAGGGATGCCCAGTAGTCCCCAAAGTAGATAATATCGCATCGTGGAGGTCTAGGATGTTGTAGATGGTGGAGCCGGTCTTAGGATTGATGTGCCGCGAGCACGCTAGGCTTTTTGAGAGGGGTGGAACTAGTCCTATATTGGTGGGAAAGTAATAAAGCATGTCTTATAAGGGTGTGGATACCTCCCTATGCAAACGTGTTTTCCGCTTAAAAGGGAAGCAGAAATCCGTAGGGCGTCCAACCCAGAAGCGAACGTATGCATCGTTGGAGATCTAGGCTATTATACATACACTCATTGTCTCCATTCACTTTTTGATACAACTAGAGCATCAAGTTTGGGCAACAAACTCTTTCATTTCTCTACTCCAAACACTTCTTATCTCCTTTAACAAAACACCATTTTTATTCATAAATCAAAGCTTTGAGCTTCAACAGACACACTTTCACTATGAGCTTCACCCTAAACACCTAGCTTTCACCTTCCACCAACAAAGCCAACATAAAAACTCCTCATTTCTCTTCTTCCTCACTTCAGAAACCATTTCCCTACCTAAGAGAAGATTTTTTTTTTCTCTTCCTTTGCAAGCACAAGCCTTTTCAATTGTTGAGTAAGAAACCATCACTTGGTAGGGATTTTTCTATATTTTCATTTTGTTTTCTCCTTCTTTCTTTTGGTTTTTGGTTATGGATCAAAGCTATACTTGATGATGATGGCTCTTTGATGATGGTTATAACCATCATGCTTTAGGCCTCTAAAGCTTAAACCTTGATCATTTTTGTTCAAAAAAGAAGAAGAGAAAGAATACACATTTATTCATTTATTTACTTTTGTTATATATGAGTTTGATGATGAGTCTATGATAAAAAGGTTCTAGAACCATAAAAAGAGAGACTAAAACTTGATCATGCCCTTTTTAGTGCTAAAGTTTATTCATTTAGCATTTTTATGTGCAAAGACTTTATTTTTTAGCTTGAAGGGTTTTTATGTTTTTGGAGTCTAAAGCTCCAACATTAAATTTAATCAATTAAAAATGCTTATTGAGATTTTTGTTTAGTAAATATACTTAATTCAATACTTTCTGGATTGAACTTGGAAATATGGGCCAACGCTCGGCTAAACCATGAGAGCTTGGGCACGGTCCTAAGATTGAGCCATGTGCGCCTAGGTCTCTCGTAGATTTAACCCAGATTTAGTTAAGGATATTGATAAGAGGCATTTATGCCACTTATCTTGCTTGTCAAACCTTAGCTTTTTGCATTAGTTTTATTGAGTTATTAATGTAATTAATTAGGATTTCGATTTATTCCCCATTGTGAGATTTTAATAGAATTATTGGCTTTTGCAATAATTTGTAATTATACCATGTTATGTTTGACTTGTCTTTTTTAGTATGATTTTGTGCGTAAGGGTTTTGGATTAATTGCAAAATATAAAGAGCAAGGCTGGGAACTCTCTGGAAGAAGCTTGGAGCAAAAGGAATAAAACGTAGAAGCTCGCTCTCGGGTAAGCGCTCAGTGCTCATAAGAGAGACAACTATGAAAATTCTAGATCACTCTTTGGAGAGCGCTATAGCGCTTATTTAGCACTTGGACAATTGTGATAACGGGAAGATAGTTCATTAATCTATTTTTGGGTCTCATTTTGGCCCATTTTTAAAAAGTAGTATATATTAGACTGACTTAGAATTTTACCCTAGATTTGAACTCAATTTTAGACTCACTTTTAGGCAGCCACTTTTAGTTGCTATTATTCGCTCTCCACTTGCTCTCTCTACATCTATCTCAACATCTTCTTCTTCTCTATTCTCTCTCTTAGGGGTTCTATTGGTGAAAGTGTTTTGTCTTGGAGATTGTGGCAATGATTATTGCTAAAATCATTGTGGCGATTACTATAATCTTTATTGGGATAACTAAATTGATGATCGTCATTTAGGAAATCTTTTGGGTATAAATTGATAGATCTATTGGTTTATGTTTGAGGGAGAATATTAGAATTTAACTTTCTGATTGGTGGTTAGGCTATAGCAATTGGTTCATTAAATCAATATCATTTCTAAATAAATTGAGATATCGTTTATTAGTTATTTGCATTGATCAAATTCTAGAGGTTGATCAATCAATAGTATAATTACCAGTAATTTATTACTAATACTCACAATGGGTTTAATATTTTGTAAATGATAATTAATTTTCAATCCTAGGAATATCTTGCACTAGTGCCTTCTCACTGTTGCTATTATCTTTCAATTTTCCTTACTTTGCATTAATTCTTAAAACCCCAATTTTCCCAACTAAGTGATTAAGCCTACTTGTGAGACAACCTAGGTTGTGCCCTTTTATTACATTTTCTTGGTGTAACTTAGCATAAAATAATTTTTAATTTGAGGAGGTAGGCGAAGGCCCCGTTAAATTTTGGTGTCGTTGTCGAGAGGCATCAAAACTTAGTTGTTTAATTTTTTTTGTTTTTATTGTATTCCAGTTCTTATTTTATTTTATTATTTATTTATTATTTTTATTTTCTGCTATTTAATTTATTTTGCAAGAAAAAAATCCATTCCCTTGTATGAGGCGTTCCCGTCTCTTGGAAATTTGGGGCTTGTTTGGAAGCAACTTGTTTGTTAAGTTGTTTTATTCATATTGTTTTTAAAAATGAAATAACAAACTTTGAGTTTTAAAAACAAAATATGGAAAATAGTTGGGAGTTGTTTTCCAAAACTTTTGAGTTGTTTTTGCTTAAGCCCACCGCCCTTCCACTTCCTGAACTACTCCCGTAAGGTGCACGCGAACCGTTGCATGCATTCGTCGCGAAGCATCTCCACTGTCAGCATCGTGTCATTGCGGTTAAGGTGGCAGGAGGGGACATCTCCTCCATGACCTTCATCTCCGGCCATAGCCTCACAGGTTGAGACCTTTGAGAATGCTCTTCCCTTTCTTTTCATTTGTTGTTGTTGTTGTTTGCTCCTCCTTGTTGGTATTGTTTCTTGTTTGCTATTGTTGTTGTTGTGAGGAGTGATTGACGAGGAGCTTGTCAAGGTTGGCGAGGTGCAAGCGAGTTGACTCGATGAAGGTGAGGGCTTGGGAGGGGGCAGGAAGATGTTGGGTTGTTGTTGTTGAGGGAAATGGAGTTCAAGGATGAGGCTTGGCATCTAAAGCTATTGCTAAACAATTGTCTTGTTTTTTTGTTTTAAAAAATGATCTTAAACTTATTTTTTAAAACAGTTTTAAAAAACTATAATTACAAAACACTTCCAACGCCCTTGATATCTCTTGACTCTAGATTAAGAAAACTTTGAGAAAATCTGCAGGCAAAACGTCAACAAGTAGAACCATTTGAGCATTCTGATCCTCCGTTTAGTGTTTAAAAAAATATAGGTAACATGGGAGATCAAAATAGGGAGTTAACCTTCCTGATTTCACCCGCAGGCCTTGGCCATTACTTACCCCAAGCTAGATAATGATTTTGAGCTAAAAGGGTATATGGTACATGCTCTGCCAAAGTTCCATGGGCTACATGGAGAAGATCCCCACCAGCATTTAAAGAAGTTGCACATGGTGTGTTCTAGCATGAGATCCAATGGGGTGGAGGTGGATGATGTTAAACTCAGAGCATTCCCTTCTCCCTAGAGGGTGCTATAGAAAATTGGTTATTTAATTTGCTAGATGGGATTGTAAATAGTTGGAATGAAGAGACTATTCCTGGAGAAGTATTTTCCCACTTCTAGAGTGGCTTCTATAGAAAGGAGATCTCTGAAATCCACCAGTTCAGATAGACTCTCTATGAGTCCTGGGAGTATTTCAAGTTTCTATGTGCCAGCTACCCTAACCATCGAATCCCAAAAAGCTCCTCCTCCAATACTTTTATGAAGGTCTTGTACTTGTTGATAGGTGCATGATTGATGCTACAAGTGCATGGGCACTCTTGGATAAGACCCTGGACGAAGCCGTGCTTTAATTGAGAACATGGTTGCAAATTTTCAGCAATTTGGATCCAGGGCAGCTATAAATACCAAGAGCCTTCATGAATTGAGCCAAATAGACAATCCAGTGTTGACTTATACCCTACAAGCACTCTCTGGACTCATGAAACAACTGATGGGTAGCCAGGCAGCAACTCCGTGGTTCCTAAAGTTCTGTGGCATATGTACTTCAATTGATCATCACACTAATATGTGCCCAAGCATTGCAACATGACTCAACCACTGGGTAGCAGCAACAAATCCCTTCCAGAGTCAATCTCAGAATTAGGTAGGTCAGTTCTTATTTGGGAACACTTATAACTCCAACTGGAAGAATCACCCCAATTTGAAGTAGGGTAATAATGCTTAACAACATGGCCAACCTTCATAGCAAAAGTAACTAGGACCTCATAGGAGACAACAGACTCCCTACACCTTCATCTTCAAACCCCACTATGACTAAAATAATGAAGATGATGATGAGGCAAATGCAAGAAATAAGAAAGGAAAATGCCCAGCTAGAGAGGAGGTGACTCAAATGAAGCAAAATCAGAGCCGCAGGTCCACCTACCAATTACCTTTTAGATCAAGCCTAATCCAATAGGAAATGTCTGTGCAATTATCCTAAGGTCTGGGATAAAATTACTAGATGTAACAAGGGCTGCAAGAGGAAGAAAGACAAGAAATTTGGGCAAGAGAGTTTCTATTGAGCGCAGGTGCTAAAGCGCGCTGAGCGCTCAGCGAGCATCCAGAAGGTGAATTGGGAATGGAAGATCCTTGGATGAGTGCGGGCGCTTAGCACTCAGCTAAGATTAAGCAAACAACAGCGAAGAGTCTATGAGCACGTATCTCTCTTCAAAGAGCACTACAACGCTCGAGATTGACAAATAGCAACAAAACATTCTATGAGCGCCAATACTCCACATAATCAAATGAAGATCTAGACCCTACTCCTTCACTGCCTTTTCCTTAGAAGATTTATCCAGAAAAGTGACTATAGCAAATTTGGATCCAAATACATTGGAAACATTTCGGAAGGTGCATGTGAATATACCCCTATTGGATGCAATCAAATATATTCCAAAGTATGCACAATTTTTAAGGATCTTTGCACTAATAGGAGAACACAAAAGAGCAATAGGGAAGATAAGGTAACTATAGGGTGAATGCTTCCTCCATTATCAAGCCAAGCAACCTGTCAACCAAGTGTAAGGACCTGATTATATTATGTGTTCCTTGCACCATTGGGAACTTGTACATCACTAGTTAGGTAGAAAAACACATGAGAAGGGGGGTTGAATTGTTCTTAACCTTTTCTTTGCCTATTTGACTTCTAAAAACTTTATTAAGAACTATCAAGTTATGAACTTAAAGTGCAGTGAAAAACAGCATTAGTAACTTAGAAAGTGAACTTTCTAAATAGCATATGTAATGAATGAAAGAAGGTAAGTTTTCTAGAACTGACATAGTTAATAAAATAGATATAGAAATAAAAAGACAAGAAAGTAGAAGGAGATATTGCACAAGAGTTTTTATCCTGGTTCAACCAATCCTGCCTATATCCAGTTCTCAACAATCATTGAGTTTCACTAAACCTTTCTTACTCAGAAAAAGAAACAAGGATAATCTTTACAATAGCCTTCTCAAGCCCTCATAATGACCATTAACAACCCCTACTATCACAAACCAAGTAGTTATTCACCAACTTATTCAAGCTAAACTGAGTAGTCTTTGACTAGTCTCTCCAAGCTAATCGTGATTAGTAAACTCACTGTTCCTGCCTCGTTACAAGTAGTCTTTGACTAGCCTCTCCAAGCTACCACACTTTGATCACTGTTGGATCGATGATACAAAGATTTGTGTTTGAGTTTGCAACTCAAACTAACCTACACTCAAGCTTTCTTAAGATTTAAGTGAAGGGCTTGGAAATACTTGAATGACTTCTTTTTGGTTATTCTTCCTTGGAAGAATGTTTGAACAATAAAGAATGTAGAAAGAAGATTTTATGAACAAGGAAATGATTACAAGCAGTAAAGATCTTCACAAGAAGATAAAGGAAAAACTTTCCATATTTCAGCTCTTTTCAGCATTGAGTTCTATCTCTTTGAAATCACAACATCTCTTATTTATAAAGGTCTTGCTTGTGACCGTTGTCTTAATTGATCTCCCAAAGACACGTGTTGATCATTTATTTGTGTCTTAAAAGGAAGTCTAGAAGAATAGGCTGTCTGTTGTAGAGTTATCAGAAGCCATTGTAATATATGAGGTTTCTGATATCCTTTAGAAATTACTCTACTTTCTAAATTGTGGTTTCTTAACTTTTCTTCTAGGTCTTGGGGTTGTTAACCTTAAAGGCAAAAGAGATAATAAGGGCAGATCTTACATGGATTTTGACTTTTTCAAACTCAAAATTTGAAATCCAAAATTTTCCCTCCTTTTTCTTGTAGAGCACACTGTTTTCCTGTGTTTGAGTTTTTGAAATGCGGTAATATTTCCTTATTGATTTCTTGAGCTTTTGGTAATCCAATCCTTTCGATGATGAAAACATTACGATTATTGATTGAAGATGTTGTAACACCTATTCTTAGAGTTTGATTGATATCTTTATTGTAAGCATACTTTTTGATGTCCAGTGCTACTTTCTGAAGACTTTATTCTTGGTTTCTTGTAGCGCTGATTTCTTCTTCCAATTGTTAGTTCTTTCAAGCTTGAATAAGGGTATAATTTTACTTACTTTTTAGTTCCTATCTCTTAATATGAGATAAAACATATTTGCACATGCAAAGTAAAATATATCCTCGTTTGATTAAGCCTTGTTATGCTAAACGAGATTCTATTTAATCTTACAAGAAAATCAATATAGCCATTAGTCGTTCTTTAAAGCATTTTCTTTAAATTGGCTTTGTTATCATTCAAAACTTGTTATCACTTCTTAGAAGGGTTCTGAAGCTAACAATCTCCCTTTTTTATGATGACAGACCAATTTGAAGAAAATCTTTTAAAGAGATATTGAAAGAAATATTCCTGAAAGATAAGCATGATAATTCATATTCTTTCAACACAACACAAGTTGTAACTTTCAAGAAGTTCCTTTTCTTAAGGCATGATATGAAAAATGTTTAATAGCCTTAAGTGACTTAAATCATGGTTGTTGTCATTTTTCTTTGAAACTGGGACAGGCTTAAAGTTCTTTCTGAAAGGTATCAAAGCAAAGAGTTTAAAGGAAATGTCGTTTAAGCCTTGTTCATACAACCAGCTTGATTTTTAGTTAAAAGAAAACTTTTTGAAGATCTAGATGCTTGAATAGAAACAATTAATACTTATGATATTTCATCTTGATTAATTTTGTATTCAGCACATCTTTATCCAAACAAAGTTTTCGAAACTAATGCTCAAGGATATATGATAAATGTAACAGATCATGAAAGATTTTCAGAGAAAACATGCTGATGTTTATGTATTATCTGATGCTCAATGAAACCTTGATATGAGCTATGCAAGTTTTCTGAAGCTTATTAGGGATCAATCCCAAGATAAACAGAGAAAGAGCTAGAGCATATATACCAGAGCATCCATACATAAGATATTAGAGCATAAAGATGACATGTGTTAGAGCATATAAAACATATATGATTTTCAAACATAACACGAGATAAGCGGTAGAAACTGATAGTTTTTATCAAAAAAAAATGAGTAGAAACAAAGCAATAAAGGCTAAAACAAGTTTTTTCAAAAGAATGCAAGAATGCTAAAAAAAATCTGAGTAAGCTCCCCTTTCCCCTGTCTTTCTTAGCACATAAGATTTAAGATTTTCTTCTATTTTCTTTCCCCTTTTGTCATCAACAAAAAAGAGGTGTGCTAGAAACCAAGAACACTATCATTGAGCCTTGAAGCCTGACTTCACAAAGTATTTCCAACAACGCTTCTTTCCTTTGGTCATTGCTTCTAAATTATTCAACCGATTGTTGATGAGGCGTTGCTCACGCATCGGCAATTGAACTTATGTGTAGGTTGGCTGTCCTGTAGATGTTGGTTGTGTTGATATAGGATCACAACCTTGTGCAGGAGAAGGATTAGGTATAGTGAAAGTAGAAGGCTCTTCTGCCCTAAGAGAAGGCAAGGAGCAAGAGACTCATTCTTTGAAGAAGTTCCCTTCTTGGAAGTAGATTATGTATTAGAAGATCTTGAGTTTGTCTCAATTTCAAAATTTGATACCATGCAATGGTTATAGGGTGAACCCCATATCTGATAATTATCTCTGGCCTTTTACTCTCATCAGAATTGTCTTCAAGAATAATCAATTTCCTTTTTCCTCCTACCTTCAGCTTCTACCTTGCTTTTTCAATTTCTGCATCCTTTATTCTTAAACTCTTCCTTCTTAAACCAAAAAAGCAGCATTGGTTGGTCTCCTTAGGGTTCTGAAGGAATTGAAAGTGTACACGTACCTTCCATGTACTCATACCACTCGTTTGCTAGCGGATAGTGTAGATGTTCAAAGATCTTGGTCAGTAGAACCCCATAAGGAACCACAACATTTCTCCTTTTGTTTGGAAAGATGACACTTATCATATTATTAAAGATAAGTCTGGGAGATTTACTTTCTTATTTGCTAGCAGACAAAACAATAACATGCAGACCATTCCAACCAATAGATATGTGCTTCCAAGCCTTCGGAGTAGAGAAAATTGGATGAGCGTAAAGACTTGCCTTGCATGGGTGTTCAACATGGTAGTAGTTATGTCACCAGGTTAGTGTTTGGGAGAATGATGATAAGGTTGGAGACCTCCTCTCCTGAAACTCAGAGACTCATCCACCAATCTTCCTCTAATGAGCGGATGACACCGTCATCAAGACAATGAATGATGGTTGAGAGGTCTGTGATGCTCAGTTCCATGACAAAGCCTCTGATGTAAGAGGTTAGAAAGAGTCAGATACTTGGACCAACTGGAATAACAGGTTGTGACCATCCAAGTGAAGACACGGTCAGTCAAGTTAAAGAAGCCTTCCTATCCCTGAAAGGAAATGACTTCTATGAGAGAACCTGAACCATCAACTCCTAGCTAGCCTTTTCCTTGAATCTTTTGGTCGACGAGAGAAGTTGTCTTCATAATGATCTTGATGCATCAGTTCATTGAACATTTGAAGTATTCCCATGGTAGCGATGAGACCTCGCAGTGCTTTCCTTCAGCCATTTCTGTGTGATGTGTGTGATAGAACAAGGAAAAAAAAGGTTGAAGCTTGAAGAAGATTTAAGTTACGGTTACAAGACAGAGGGTTTAAGAAATGAGTATTGTGGTTATAGGGAGGAGATATTTGACAGAAGATGAAGCGATTGAGGTTGAGTGTTTGAGGTTGAAGACGATAGTAAAAGTGGTGACGTGTGAAGAGTGGGGGTTATTTAAGTGATGTGACATAACTAGAGCTGAAGGTGAAGTGACGTGGGAGAGAAACTCTAAAATGTGGGAATTATCCCGCCTTTACATCCTTCTTCAGAGAGTAGTTTTTGACTCTTTGGAATTACTTTCTGAAGAGTTAACTTTCTGAGCTTCATTAGTTACTTTCTAACTTGGGACTTCATCATGTATTCTTCATAAACTCATCCTTTCATCCTGAAAGCTTTGATAAAAATTTTTTTATCTTTTGATCCTCATTGCTTCTTTCTGACTATCCTTTCTTGTTTTTGAGCTTGCAAACTGAATTCTTCATTTTTGGGCTTTAGCTTGGGAGTTATGATGAGAGAGAGAGCATGGAGATGATTTGTGTATGAATGGTTATGAAGATTTAAAAGAAATTAAGTTTAAAAGATTTTCAAAACACAAAAATGATCTTCAGCTAATGGCTTTGTGAATATGTCTGACACTTGGTCTTCAATATTCACTAACATTAACTCAACATCACCTTTTTGAACATGATCTCATATAAAATGATGCTTAATATCAATGTGCTTGGATCTAAAGTGCTGGATAAGATTCTTTGCAAGATTAATAGCACTAGTATTATCACAGTAGATAGGGATTTTAGAATACCTAGGTGATAATCTTCTAGCTTATTCCTTATCCAGCATTCTGGGCAACAATTTGCGACAACTACATACTCACCCTCGCAGAGAGAGCAATTGTGTTCTTCTTGCATTACCATGTGATTAGGCTTTTTCCAAAGAAGCAGCAGCAACCACTGGTGCTTTTTCTCTTGACTATCTCAGCAAAGTCAAAGTCAGAAACCTACAATATTACAAGAAGTACCTTTCTTGTACCACAAACCAAGACTAGTAGTACCTGATATCGAAGAATTCTTTTAATAGCATTTAAGTGTGATTGCTTTGGGTTAGATTGAAATCTAGCACAAATTCCCACAATTAATTGAATGTCTAGTCTACTAATTAATCAGTAGTGAACCAATCATTCCATGGTAATTACTTTCTGGTACTTTTCATTATTCTCATCATCATCAGTAATTTGAGATGGATGCATAAGGGTACTCATTGGTTTTGCTTGATCCATATTAAACTTCTTCAATAATTCTTTTGCATACTTTTCTTGATGGGTTAGAATCCTATCCTTTTTTTCTGTTTTAGTTGCAAACCCAGGAAGAACTTGAGTTTACCCATCATGCTCATCTCAAAATCACTTTGTATTAATTTTGAAAACTTTTCAGAAGAATGATAGAAGCGCCCAATATAATGTTTAACATATATTTGAACAACCAAAAAGTTATTATCTTGTTCAAGAGTAAAAAGAGTAGTATCAACTTTACCTCTCTTGAACCCATTTTTCAGCAAGAAGGTACTCAGTCTATCATACCAAGCTCAAGGAAGTTGTTTAAGATCATAGAGAGCCTTTATTAGTTTAAAGGCATGGTTGGGAAGGTATTCAATCTCAAAACCAGGAGGTTGCTTTACATATACTTCCTCAAAGAAAAATCCATTTTGAAATGCCAACTTAACATCCATTTGGTAGATAGTGAATCCCTTGTAGGCAACAAAAGCAAGTAGCATTCTAATGGCTTTAAGCCTAGCTATCGTGCAAATGTTTCATCATAATTAATTCCCTTTTGTTGATTATAACCTTGTGCAACCAATATTGCTTTGTTCCTTATAACATTAGCAACTTCATCAAGCTTATTCAGAACACCCATTTTGTACCTATGCTTGTCTTTCCTTTTGGTCTTTTAACTAGAGTCCAAACTTTGCTTTTGAACTGATCCAATTCTTCTTGCATAGCATCCACCCAACTTTGATTATTTAAAGCTTCTTCAATGCATTCATGTTTAATGGTGGAGATGAAAGTGCAATTTGACACATTCTTAAGAGATGGTCTGGTTCTTACTCCCTTGGAAATGTCTCTAAGAACACCATTTTATGATATTGCCTTTAAATCAGAAACTCCTTTGTAGTTTATGTAACCATTAGGTTTTTCAGCTTCTTTTTCATCTTCATATTGCTCTTTTTAGTGTTCAGAAATATCACTTTCTCACTTCTTGGGAGACTGAGCAGGTATTTTGAAGTACTTATGTTATGGAGCTTACTTTTTTATGCTTCATCTTTCATCATCTTTCTAAATAGAATATTTAATGAACAAAAGAAGGTAAGTTTTCCAGAATTGAAATAGTTAATAAAATAGATATAGAAATAAAAAGAGACGAGGGTAGAAGGATATCCTGCATAGGAGTTTTTATACTAGTTTGGCCAATCCTCCTACATCCAATTCTCAACAATCATTAAGTTTACTAAACCTTTCTTATTTAAAAAATAAGGATAGTCTTTACAATAGCCTTCCTAAGCTCTCACTAGTGACCAGTAACAACCCCTACTATCACAAACTAAGTAGTTATTCACAGCCTCTTCAAGTTGATCAGAGTAGTCTTTGACCAGCCTCTCCAAGCTAACGTGATCAATAAACTAATTGTTAATGTCTCGTTGCAAGTAGTCTTTGACTAGCCTCTCCAAGTTACCAGACTCAATTACTGTTAGATAGAGGATACAAAGGTTTGTGTTTGAGATTGCAACTCAAACTAATCTACACTCAAGTTTTCTTAAGATTTACAATGAAAGGCTTGGAAATACTTGAATGACTTCGTTTTAGTTATTCTTCCTTTGAAGAACGTTGAACAATAAGAATGTAGAAAGAAGATTTTATGAACAAGGAAATGATTACAAGCAGTAAAAATCTTTACAAGAAGATGAAGGAAAAACTTTGCAAGTGTTAGCTTTTTTCAGTGTTCAGTTCTATCTCTTTGAAATCATAACATCTCTTATTTATAGAGGTCTTGCTTATGACCATTGTCTTGATCAGATCTCCAGGACACGTATTGATCATTCATTTGTGTCTTAAAAGGAAGTCTAGAAGAATAGCTTGTTTGTTTGTCAGAGCTATTGTAGAAGCCGTTGTAATATATGAGGTTTCTGATGTCCCTTTAGAAACTACTCTCTTTCTAATCATGGTTCCTAAACTTTTCTTCTAGGACCTGGGGTTGACCTCAAATGCAAAAGAGATGATAAGGCAGTCAAACACTGGGTTTTGACTTTTTCAAACTCAAAATTTGAAATTCAAAATTCTCCATCCCTTTCTTGTAAAGCACACTATTTTACTATGTTTGAGTTTTCTGAAGTGCAGTAATATTTCCTTGTTGGTTTCTTGAGCTTTTGGTCTTCAATCGAATCCTTCTAATGATGAAAACATTGTGATTATGCTGATTGAAGATCCTGTAACACTTGGTTCTTAGAGTTTGCTTGATATCTTCATTGTAAGCATACTTTTTGATGTCTAGTGCTACTTTGAAGACTCTATTCTTGGTTTCTTGCAGCATGATTTCTTCTTCCAATCATTAGCTCTTTCAAGCTTGAATAAGGGTATAATTTTACTTACTTTTTAATTCCTATCTCTTAACATGAGATAAAACATGTTTACATATGCAAAGTAAAATATATCCTCATTTAATTAAGCCTTGTTATGCTAAACGATAGAACCTGTTTAATTTTACAAGAAACTCAATATAGCCATTAGTCGTTCTTTAAAGCATTTTCTTTAAATTGGCTTTGTTGTCATTCAAAACTCGTTATCATTTCTTAGAAGGGTTCTGGAGTTAACAACTAGAGCCTTAGTTGACCTTGGAGTAGGCATTGATGTTATGCCTAAATCACTCTATTAGTCTTTGCACTTTGGAGAGCTAAAGCCTACCTAGTTGCAAATTCAGCTTGCCAACTGCATCACAAGACAGAAGGAGTTTTGGAAGATGTTCTGGTATAGGTAAATGATTTAATATTTTCTGCTAATTTCTATATGCTTGAAATTGAAAATGACACTAATGTCAGCCAACATACATTAATCTTGGGTAGACCTTTTTTGAAAACCTAGAACCATGATTGATGTTTATGTTGGCACATTATCCATGAAGTGTAGAGACATGAAAGTTCAATTTAACTTATCTGATGCTATTAAACATCCTAATAAGGAACACTCTGTGTTTGGCATTGATGTCATTGATTCTTTAGTTGATGATGCTTGTGGTCATCTACTCTGAGGATCCAGATCCCCCTTCTCTACTTTTCTTTTTCCATGGGATATGATGCACCTATTATTTTAGAATGTCCCAAGTTTCAGATCCAGGTATACTACCCAACCAATAGTTATCGATTTGCAAAGTGCTTCATAAACCACCCATATTGGGAAAGAAGCCCTGTGAAGGGCAGTGGATCTACTACATGAGCCCAAGCAAAATTGATGGTGGAAGGCCGAAGTCTAGGTGGAAGGGACCATTCTTGGTCACCAGGTGTGCACCCTGATAGTGTAATTGAGTTGGAAAATTCCAAGATGATTTGGTGTAATATTGGGGCACTAGCTGATACACCTATATGAAGTCCCTAAGGATTTGGGGGCTCATATGACATATTTGTAGGTTGAAGCTGCACACCCTCATTGAGGGTCCTGACCATCCAACTTAGGGATATTAAAGTAAAGTGCTGGGTGGAAGATAACCCACCATGGAGTTTTTCTTTACCTTTATCTTTTATTTTCTTACATTTTAATTTTTGTCATTTTTAGATTTAATTCTTGCATCATGTTTATTTTTGTTTGTATTTTACACCATCCTTTTGACACTTTAGAGGTTACATGCATAGGTTCACACCACATGTACTTTATTGACTTGCTTGGTATTGATTTTATTTTATGTTACATGCTTAGTGGATTTAGTGTATTGTTTGGATTGAGTACATGCACTTTTACTTGTGAGATTTTGAGCCTCTTTGATTGGACTATCATATGCCATCTTTAATTTATTCATGCGTGTTTCCTTCTTTGGATTTGTATTCTAGAACTTGCTTAGGGTTTTGTTTAAAATTATGTTTTTCATATGCATGCTTGAATATGATTGAGACATTTTTCTTGCTTATAGCCACTTGCCCATATAGCAAACATTTTCATGTTACCATTGTTTAACCCCTTTGAGCTTATTGCCCATTCTTTTGTTTTAGTACATCCTTAGCCAAAAGTGAAAAACTAAGAAATATCCCAACCTTTTAGGCTTAGGAGAGCATTTGTGCTTTTCTTATATGTGCTTGAGCATAAGTATGGGGAGTATGAGGACATGCCCCAATTTAAGTGTGGGGGAGGAATAATGTGTACTCAAAATTCAACAAGTGGCACACTAAGAAAAATATTAAAAAAAAAAGTTTTCAAAAAAAAATCTAGAAATGTTGGGGTTGAAGGTGTGCCATATTGCAAAATAAAGGCCTGAAATTGTGTTAATTTGGACAAAGTGTACCCTTAAGCACTTGTGCTCTTGGTGTATGTATTTGCTCTCCTTTAGCTAGAGGTTTAGCTCATGGCCTATATAATTACCCACTTTCACCTAAGCTTCATTACAACCAAAGGTATATCCTCTTGATTCGGTATGCATGTGTGTATATGACAAAATGGAGAATGAGACCCTTGGCAAGCCTATGGTAATGCATTTTCATTTGAGGTGATTGTGTGCGCATCATAACCCCAACCACTTGAGTGAATGAGTGGTAAACACTAACCTTGGGAGGATTTTTGTACTTGATCCGTACATCATATGTGAATTCTACCTTATGTGTTATGTTCTTGTTCATACCTTGCTTATTGCAATTCTCTTTATTGTTGTGTGAAAGCTTATTGTTATGCCTCTAGGTTCATTGGATTGGTGTATTGTCATTTAATTTCATGAATCATGCATTTTAGGATAGGAGTCTAGTCTAGTCCTTGTATACTATTTCTCATCCATGCCTTGGTTTGATCTTAGTTCACATAAGGACATGTGAAAGCTTAAGTGTGGGGAGTTTGATAAGAGCCATTTATGCCACTTATCTTGCTGCCAAACCTTAGCTTTTTGCATGAGTTTTATTAAGTTATTAATGTAATTAATTAGGATTTTGATTTATTCCTCATGTGAGATTTTAATAGAATTATTGGCTTTTACATTAATTTTGGAATAATTTATAATTATACCTGTTGCAATTTGACTTGTCTCTTTGAGTATGGTTTTGTGCATAGGAGTTTTGAATCAAGTGCAAAGTTTCAAGAACAAGGTTAGGAACTCTCTAGAAGAAGCTTGGAGCAAAAAGGAATAAAAGCTCCAAAGATCGCTCTTAGGTAAGCGCTATGCTCATTTAGCACTGTCACGCTTGGCAAAGGACAACCATGAAAATTCTGGACCACTCTCTCTGAGAGCACTACAACACTCATTTAGCATTGTAGTGCTCGTGCGATGATGGGTAGATAATTTATTAATCAATTTTTGGCCTCACTTTGATCCATTTTTAGAGGCGGTATATATAGGACTAACTTAGAATTTTACCTTAGCTTTGAACTCAATTTTAGGCTCACTTTTAGGTTAGCACTTTTAGTTGCTATTATGCTCTCTCCACTTTCTCTTTCTACATCTTCTTCTTCTCTATTCTTCTTCTCTTAGGGATTCCATTAGTGAAGGTGCTTTGTCTTGGAGATTGTAGCATGATTATTGCTATTATTTTCAGGTTCTTTTTTGTCTTTATTATTGTAATCCTCTAGAGATGGAGGAACTAATTTCTTTACTAGTATAAGGGTTTCCGAATGGATTGGGATGATATTTGAGACCCCTTTTTGATATTAAATGCATTGGTTTTCTTAATGTTCTTCAATTTCTATTCCTATAATTATTATGGTGATTGCTATAATTTTTATTGGGATAACTAAATTGGCAATTATCGTTTAAGGAAACCTTTTGGGCATAAATTAATAGATCTATTAGTTTATGTTTGAGGGAGAACATTAGAATTAATGTTTCGATTGGCTATAGCAATTGGTTCATTAAATCAATGTGATTTCTAAATAAATTGAGATCTCGTTTATTAATTATTTACATTGATCAAATTCTAGAGGTTGATCGATTAATAGTATAATTGCCAGTAATTTATTATTAATAGCCACAATGGGTTTAATATTTGGTCAATGATAATTAATTTCCAATCCTAGAAATACCTTGCACTAGTGTTTTCTTCATTGTTGTGTTATCTTTCAATTTTACTTACATTGTATTAATTCTAAAACCCTCAATTTTCCAACTAAGTGATTAAGCCTCCTTGAGAGATGACCTAGGTTGTACCTTTTTACCACATTTTCTTAATACAACTTAGCATAAAATAATTTCTAATTTGAGGAGGTAGGCGACAACCTCCTTTAGATATCTCCTAAATCCTATCAGAGATCCCCTATTAGCTCACGAAATCTCCTATTATTATTATATGATATCTTATATATTACATCATATCTCCTATAAATACGAAACATATATAATATCTACTAAATCCTAGGAATATCTCTTCTATTTAGGGATACATTATCTCCTAACTTACCACGGGGTCACCTCACACTATATTGAGCTCCTAGGTATCACAAGCTTATTATATGCGATCATTTTACCAGAATATGCCTCATTTATTCATTGACTTAATCGTAAAAGTGTCTTTCAGGTACCTCATGTAACATCCTAATTTTTAACCTAATACGCTCGAGTCGCATTCCGGTTAATTATTAGTTGTTACGCATTTGTCTCAAAACTTAACTTATTCTTCTTTAAAATACGAGTAATAAAAATATGGCTAATTTTTTTTTAACTTTAAAACTAAAATGCGAGTTGCACGTGTGCATAAATACCGATTAATACGTGTACGACATAGCAATCATATAAACTTTCATCATAGCATATATATGTAAACCATAGTATAACATACACAAATCATATTAACATGTCATAACCATAACATAATAGCAATGTCCTGTATACGTAGGACATCCTAAGATACTAAACTCAACAATAAGGTTGAACATACACCAATCCAATGCTAAACATAACTATAACAAAACTAGACGAGTCTCCATGCTTCCGCTACAACCTCTGATCGGTAGGTAACATGACTCCTATACCCGCACCTCAAGGAAGATCACGAACAACCGCACCATTCATGTCTGGAGACGACACAGGAGAAAGAAAGGGATGAGAAGCTTATTCAAGATTCTCAATAGGCTCCCCAACTCTAATACAAGTGTCATCATCGTCAACTCCAGCCACTTCAGTTTTCATTATGAAGGAAATGTGCATTCATAAGGTTCAATTTTAAACTTCTTAAAATCCTTTTATCCGAAGTGGGTGTCTTTTAGTATGGGTCTTAATGACATGAATGCAACAGGTATCTCATTATGCATGGCAATACCTCAATGAGCATAATTAACACATGTAAATAGCACATATCAGGATTAAATTAACCAATAAAATAATAATGTAACGTATGCATATGCATCTTTACTTTATCATGATTGAACTTTCAAGTCCCTTTCTTAATAACCACCCTCGTACATCATCACCTTAAACCAACTATCTCACCTTCCCCAGTGATTCAGTCATCACCAAAACTCTACCTCACCGATCGCCTAGGATGAGCTCAATCCTAACTAGCAGTCGCTAGATTTAATACGGGGTAATATATGGGGAAACACATCACTTTCTTATCATGAGTATGTAACTTTCTTGGATAACCTCTCATAACCTTTAATTTGGGAGTCTAGAGGATCATTTCCACATATTTTTATGTCACCTTTAAATTAACATATTATGTTAAGATGCAAAGCCATAACCATATCATATACTTTTCTCATGCTCTTTTGAACATATGCAACTTTACACTATTCCAAGTGAAATTATATTATGCCATATCCTTTCAAAATCAAACAACTAAACATATAAGACCTCAATTTCACATAATTCCTTAAGCATATGGAAAATCACAACATTAACTAATCTTTCTTAAATTTTAATTCTAGATTGTTCTTATAAATAAATTTGTGTCTTTATGGCAACACAATAAGTAACTTTTAGATTAGTAGCAAAAATTAGAGAGCTCAATAAAAGGATGTCTACTTTTAATAAGATGTATATTTCATGAGTCAAAGTTCTCATGTAAGTTGAAATGGTGAGTCTTGAGCACTAAGTTAATCAAGTGATGGCATAATTTTAAACATGCAATGCAAGCTTCATTTTTAATCTTGGCATTATAGGGTGATGGCAAGAAAAGCATAAGCTATGCAAAGCTTTGAATTTAAATATGAGAATGCAAGCTCTAGTTTTAAATCTTTACATTTAGGTGATGACTTGAAAAATAAATATGCTAGACAAGAAATGTAAACATGAATGCAAGTTCAATTCTTTATTTTAGTGCTCTAGGCCCCTTAGAGTATTCACTCTAAATCACATTTCAACTTTAAGGTTGAAATAGGTAGGCTTGAGATTAATTATTTAGCTGATATGAAAATGCAAGTTCTTGTTTTAATCTTTAAGTGATGACTTGAAAAATAAATATGCTAGGCAAGAAATGTAAATATGAATGCAAGTTCAATTCTTTATTTTAGTGCTCTAGGCCTCTTAGAGTATTCACTCTAAATCACATTTCAACTTTAAGGTTGAAATAGGTAGGCTTGAGTTAATTAATTAAGAGCTATGAAAATGCAAGCTCTTGTTTTAATCTTTAAGTTTAAGTGATGGCTTGAAAAGTAAATATGCTAAGCAAGGAAATGTAAATATGAATGCAAGTCCAATTCTTTATTTTAGTGCTCTAGGCCCCTTAGAGTATTCACTCTAAATCACATTTCAACTTTAAGGTTGAAATATGTAGGCTTCGAGATTAATTATTTTGGTGATAACATAAATATAAACATGAAATGCAAGGCTTAAATATAAATATGCAATGCAAGGACTTGAAATATAAATATGAATGCACTCCATTTATTATTTCTTTGAGTCCTAGGCTCAAGATTACCATTTAACAACATAATATCTTCATTTGCTAAAACTCTTAAAAGTGAAACCTTCAAGCTTCAGAGGTCAAATAAATGATGATTTTGCAACCAACACCCAAGATCCTCATCATCAAGCCATGGTTTCTTCATTATGTAGGCCATCAAGGCCGAAAATAAAGAGAGAAGAAAAGCAAAATAAGAAATCAAAAATGTGGAGGAGGAAGGAGGAATAAACATTACAACATCTTAAACCAATGAGCAAAACAAAAGAAAAGAATAGCAATATTTAAAACAACTCCCTACCAAAGGTATTTTTCTTTTGAAAAGAGAAAAGCTTGGTCTTGGAAATATGATGAGAAGAACAAATCCTCCTTGGTGCCAAGATGGTTTTGGCCAAGAAGAAAAGAAAAGGAAGAAAGGTTTGTCTTGGATTTTTGATCTTGGAGGTGGAAAGGTTATGTGTTTAAAGGAATATTTATGGTGGTTGTGTGGTGGTTTGAGGTTAGGAAATGGTGGAGGATGGTGGCTCTTGTAAGAATGAAGAAAAAGGAGAAGAAGAACTCTTTCAGCTTCAAAAAAGAAAACTTGAAGTTGTAAGTATAAGCAAGTCTTTTTGCAAGTTCTCTTGATGCCTATTTATAGAAAATGAAACACAAGGGAGGTGAAATGGCAAGGAAGAGAAAAATATCTCTTTGCAAGGTATGACTTTGGGTATGGCTAGGTACGGTTCTTTAAGTATATTTTAATTGAATTTCAACATGTGATGGATGAAAATGGAGGAGGGTGGCTGATTTGTTTAGGAAAAATGGGGAGGTGAAAATCTCATTTTAATGTTGGTTTATGGGTATGTTTAGAAGTTGATTTGGTTAGGTCATGGATTAGGGGTTGTAATTTAGTGTTTTAGGTGAGACAATTAGTAATTGAGGTGGCTCATGATAAGATTAAAGAATGCTCTTGCTTGATTAATGCAAATCCACCTTTATTAGGGACGAATCTCATCATGTGACCATTTCCATAATTCAAGGAAATTGGAATTGAGATTTTACTATTCATGAAAATGTGACATAAAGTCTTAAATCAAAAAAAGGATTTTGAATTTTTCTAAGCAATCTTAGGTTCTAATTAACCTCAATTAATTATTTTGACTCTAGATTAGTAATTAGAATTTACTAATTTTTAATTAGAGCCTAATATTGCTTAGGTTTCGTTAATCGTATCATTAGGCCCAAAATGCACTTAGCCGGGGCAAAACGGTAATTTTTTACAAAAACCTCCGGACTACCGGGCTAAACCGATGTTAAACATTGCTTAAAAATATCATTTCAAACCTTTGGGTGAAGTTCGAGCTAAATCGTCACTTAATTTGGTGTTAATTAGCCACATGGGCATTTTGGTCATTTTGCGCATCGAACTCAAAAATGAGATTCTTCTGCTCTATTAGCATACATAACCCATGAAATCCCTTTTCAACATCAAACATCCCTGGAGGATGGCCGGGCTGGCGATCCATTTTCCTGGTAAAATGACCTCGGGGTATTTTGGTTATTTGTACATGGGAAAAATGAGGCGTACATGGGACATTCGATAAAATTGGAACGATCCAGAGAAGATTAGCATGGCCCCTACGCAAGGATGACACGCACAAATGAGAAATGGTCCAAATTTTCATGTAATGCCTGGGGACGAGGTAAGAGTAATCGCGGTGCGAGAAGGCACGGACAAAGAGCGGCTCCTGCCTCCAAGCGGAGGTCCAGATGAACCGATTACACACCTGAATGAGAGGGATCCTCAATCTGTATAGGTATGGGACTATACAGTTAAGGAGGACTTATATGAATTGATTAGTACTACCTATGCCACAAAGATGCATCTTTCTTTTCGATAGCCCATCATGAAAGAACACCAGTTAAGCTGCTTGACATAGGGTAATTTTGGGATAGGTGACCTTCTGGAAAGTTTTCCAGGAAGCATGTAAGTGAGGACAAAGTACGCTGAAAAGACCCTATTGGTTTGTGGGGACAATTGGCAATCCATAAAGCAATAGGGGATGTTACAAATGGTATCAGAGCCTACACTTCTCCCAGTACGGTGTGGTTCGAGGACGAACCAGCGGAAGCCGGTGGGCATGTAATGCTTGGGGACGAGGTAGGTAGTGATCAGGTGCAAGAAGGCACGAACAAGGAGCAACCCCCTGCATCCAAGCGGAGGGGTACATGAATGAACCGATTATACACCCGAATGAGAGGATCCTGAGTCTATATAGATATGGGACTATACAGTTAAAGAGGGCTTATATGAATTGATTGGTACTACCTATGCCACAAAGATGCATCTTTCTTCGGTAGCCCATCATGAAAGAACTCCATAGTTAAACATGCTTGACTTGGGGTAATTTTGGGATGGGTGACCTCCTGGGAAGTTTTCTCAAGAAGCGTGTAAGTGAG
>JAMLFY010000826.1:0-22912 GCA_030441495.1 Dalbergia oliveri
CAAAGGAATAACATACTTCAGATTTTTTTTCTCTTCATTTTGGTTGTACTGGAGTCATTATATTCATTCATTTCCTTTTTCTTCTGGTATCTTCATTTACCTGCTGTATTCTTGGGATTGCCCCCTAGTCCCTCACTGTTACAACCTGACCCCTCTAAACACTGAACTTCATACTGTAATGTGTTGTTAATTTCATTTCATGATTTTGAAATGGATCACTTTTCTATTCATGATAAGTGAAACTTCTGGCACTCTGCAGGCTGGAATAAGTGGTGGTGGTAGCTTGGCTATTCATGTTGACAAATTTTTTGAGGTTTGGTACTACGCACATGTAACTTTTGAGCAGTTCGTAAGCAGGATTTTTTTGGGGGTATTTTTTTTTTCTTTATTTTTTTCTTTTTTTGTAATAATATGCAGGCTATTGGTGTGAAAGTGCAGAATGGATATGGTTTAACAGAGACTTCACCAGTTATTGCTGCTCGACGACTTAGATATAATGTAAGCAGTATAATATCAACTGTATAATATTATGCCAGAAACATCTTTTCAAACATATTGCTTTCCCTTTATCTTACTCAAAAGTTGTTACTATACTTATAAAATGGTTAAACAGGCCATTTTGTAAGTTGTTTTAGGTCCGCCAATTTTATTCATTTTGGCTTACAATATATTTGACTGTTTCGTTTTGTCTTCTTAAATTGAAGGATTGAGGGAAAATGGTATAACTTCAATAACATTTTTTTTTTTTGGTTTGAACTGGACAATTATTTTGTTTTTGTTTCGAAAAGGAAAGGCTGACTGATAGTTATTTTAAGTGAGGTGTATCGACAAGCCAAGTTAATCTATTTTTCTTTTCATTTATTTAGTTTTCTTTCTTATAAGATACCCTACTTAAGCTGTTAAGCATAGTGTATTATCTCCCCGAAGAGCTTGGTGCTCATATTAATTGCATAATTTGCATTCTTGTAATTAATTAGCGTGTACTTTGAGTCTGCAAAGAGTGGTGCTTTTATCTGAAAAGGTCACAGATGTAATTGTTTGAAGGTTATTGGATCTGGGGCATCCAATAAGGCATGTAGAATTCAAAGTTGTAGATTCTGAAACTGGGAAAGTTCTTCCTCCTGGTTCAAAGGGAATTTTGAAAGTCAGGGGCCCACAAGTGATGAAGGGATACTACAAGGTAATTTACTTTGTCAAAATGCAAACACATTCTGTCTACCACATATGGCAGATATAGGGTGCATTTGTTTAAGCTTAGACAAAAAAAATGCTTATAAAAAGTGGCTTTTTTTTTAAGGTTTTAGCTTATTCTGAAAATAGTATTTTAATTCCCATCTCTTAATAAAATATCTCTTTTTTTAAAAAAATGGCTCAAAGAAAAAAATAGTTCATAACAGCATGAATATTACTCTATATCTCGGTATCCAAATTACTTCCTTTATACTGGAGTTGTTATTTAATTTATTTAAAAATATTTGATTATCTGCCAAATGTGAAAGTTGAAGCCATGGTGCTCACTTACATCTGCTCTGTAAAGTATCTTTAGATGAAGAATTCTCTTTTCTTTGGGAAACACCTACCAGCAATCTGTGTAATGGTCACAGCTGTCAAAAGTATTGCTCTCCTCAGAGCTCGCATGACATGCATGGCATGTTATTATTATTGACATATGCCGGATCAAGTTGTGACAGTTACATGTCTTATTCTTGTATCAGAATCCTTCAGCTACAAATCTGGCTATAGATGGGGATGGCTGGCTGAATACTGGTGATTTAGGTTGGATTGTTCCCACCCATTCAACTGGGCGAAATCGTCATTCTGGTGGTGCGAATACCGTGGAAGGCCGTGCTAAAGACACTATTGTGCTTTCAACAGGTAAGGTAGAAGTTTGTGTATGTTGAATTTTTGGATCTTTGAATCCTATAAATTGTCTCCTCAATCTGTGCATACGTGTGTGTTTTTTTGCTTTCTATGTTATAACCTTGCTTTTATAGAAGCTTTAAGAGCAACACACATTACATTTTATATCTTAGGAATAAAAGCTCTTCTTTATATTGATAAAAGCATTTTATTTTTATCTTTTTTCTTGTGTGTGAATAGTTTTGCTAATAATAATGCCTGATAGATTTTAGCAAACTGCAAGAGATGTCAACATTTGATACAAATACAGCATTTCTGTTTATATTCATATATGTATGCATGTATATTTAGTGTACACTTAAATGATGTTGTAAGTGAGTTTTATTCACTTGATCTAGTTTAAAAACTTCCACAGTAAAACATTCATGTCATGACCCAAACCTTCAGAAAATTTGCTATGAACAAAAAAAATTAAAAAGTAAATTTGTGTAACTTTGGTCAATTACTTTACTGAATGGTTATCGTTATGGTTATGGATCTCTTTGGATAACATGGTTTATGACTTTTTTTGACCTTTCTAAGGTCAAAAGTCATATGTTAACTTTTTTTGTCCTGTTTGGTTATATATTATTTCTTAAAAAGTCATTTTTAATGCTTTTTAAGAAGTTAAAATTCTGACTTCTTGATAAATATTTGTTAAATACTTTTATTACTACATATTTAAATACAAAATAACTTATTCATAAGGTGCTTTTCAGAAGTTATTTTCACACAAGTGCTTAAATAAGTTATTTACCCAAACAATCTTGTGTCTAAAACTTCAATTAATGCTGCTTCTCAAGTGGTGAAGCAGCTACTTGTTGAATTTTAATATTTTTAATCAAGTTTATGCCCTTAAATATTTCTTTCTTATTTATCATAAGTTTACTGTGGGGCTTTTAAGGGTTGCTTCTTTTTTTATTTCAAAACCCTTGATTGCAGCTATGCTCTTTTTGATGTGCATGATGATATACCTGGTGATCATCGGTTTTCCCCATATTTTAGTAATAACTACTTGTTTCAATTTGAGAAGGTGAAAATGTAGAACCAGGAGAACTTGAGGAAGCTGCCTTGAGAAGTAGCCTCATTCAACAAATTGTTGTTATTGGCCAGGTGAATTTAAGTCTTAAATGTCTTAAAACTTTTAGTTTTTTATGGCTCAAGGATCAAGGGTTACATTTAACTGTATCGCAGATATTACCAAATGAAATATTTTACTTGCTTGATGACTTACAGGATAAGCGACGTCTTGGAGCTGTAATTGTTCCCGACAAAGAAGAAGTCTTAAAAGCAGCGAGGGAATTGTCAATTATAGATGCCAACAGTTCAGATGTCAGTCAGGAAAAAGTGACCAGCTTAATATATAGAGAATTAAAGACCTTGTAAGGCCTCGTCTCACTTATGCTTGTAGAAATGAATGCCAGAGAAATTTGATCCCATTCTAGATAATTCTATTCTATGGTGTGTTAGGGTGTGTTTGTGAATTTGATTTTGGTGGGAAAGGGTGGGGTTAGAGTAAAGTTTTGAAACTTTACACTACAAATTCCTTCCTTTCCTCTTGCCTTACAAAAACCAAACTCACAACACGCCTTAGTGTTTTTCTGTTGAAGGAGAAGGGCAGTTTTTGACCGAAAAGGTTAATTGACCTCACTTGAAGTTTATGCAAATGGAAGAATACTTAGGTTGTCTAAAGCTATTAAAGTTGTTCTTCTAAGAGCAAGATAAATATATGAAGTGACAATGTAAAATAGTTTTATACGATCATCTACATCAACAAAATTGGTTGAGTCATGCATTTACAACTCAAAACTCCAAAGTCTAACATATAAAAGCACAGGATTAGATAAATGCATCGAAACTAAATCCTTAAATATTTGCATTTGAAAATTGGATGTCTTCCTTGGGCATTCGTGTTCAGGTGTTCGTACGTTCCCTGTGAAAGAATTTTGTACTTAATTTCATTTGTATTATAATGTACGAGAGATGAAATTGAGCATAAGTTATGCTGCACATAATTTTGTCTTTTTAGAATTCAGAACCGAGGAAAGAAGGGGATATAAATAGAAAATTCACCTTTCACTGTTCACTAACTCACTGGTTTTTCTCCTATACTCTTGTTCTGATTTATTTGCTTTTTTCCTTTTATTTATTATTATTATTATTATTATTATTTTGCTGTCCTTATTATGCAGGACTTCCGAGTTCCATTTCAAATTGGGCCACTTCTAATCGTAAACGATCCCTTCACGGTTAGATTGAACTTCATATGAGTATCTCTCTCTGTTATTTACACGACAGAATTGACATATTTTTCTAACCTTTTACTTAATGACAGATTGATGATGGACTTATGACTCCCACCATGAAAGTTCGAAGGGATAGGGTTGTGGCTCAATACAGGGACCAAATAGAGAACCTATACAAGTAAACTTACAATGTGGCAATGGTACATGAGACTTTAGAGTTTTAATTGTGTATTAAGACAGTATAGTAAAATCCTGAATTCTTGTCCCTGTAACAATCTTTGTTATTCAATAATGATACTTACACAGATCACAGACATTAAATCATATAACCATTCGGTTTTTGCTGTCTATCTCTTTTCCTAGTTTTATCCCTTGCATCAATGGCTCATTAAATATTCATCGTCGTTTGTGTGCAAAATTTTGTGCAAGAATCATACCATTCTCTGAAATATGTTTCCAACGAAGGATGAACGGAGGATGGTTGAATTCAAGTATATGTCATAAAATAATTTATTGTATAGAATAAAATGAAATAACTCATAAAAAAAATCTATAACTGAGAACAAAATGAAATAAACTACAACTAAATTCTTCACTATAAGTTTACGTGTCAGATTCGTTTGAAGTAATCGGCGTCAACTTAGATCACTGTCTGCATGTCAAAACCATTTTTTGCATGATCTGATCCCAAGTTTTGAAAATCAGATCAATTCAACCAGTTATTGATTCATGATTTATGTCATAACTATAAATAACTGTCATTCAAGAACACACTGCCGACTATTAAGTCATATCTGAAAATTATCAGAATGTAAAAAGTATAATGAGAAATCATATTCCACTGATTTCTGTAACAAGCAAGATAAAGTCATTGTCACATACATTTATAATGTTAAAATAATGTAAAAAATTGTTGTCTCTGTATTCAGGGACATTCCACTGAATAGACATTTCTGTTTAGCTCACTTGAATCACAGCTCCAACACTCTCAGCAGGCAGGGATAAAAATAGAAGTCCTATTCAACAAAAAATTAATGAATAGAAACAAAAATGAGCCCGGATGCACTTGCACCACCAGTTCTTCTCAAGAAGGCATTTACTGAGAACATCTAGTAGCTGAAAGGGAGAAGTACTGAGCAATCTTGATAGTGACTTCTCAAATCAGAGTAAAACTTACAACGATCTTTAATTTTGATGCCCTTCTCAGTCTTCTTCCTGTAATGACATATGGAAGCCAAGACCATGAACTACCATGAGAGTCCTTGCAGTCATAGACTATTTAATCCATGCAAAACTGGAAAGCCACTGAACACCATTTTCAATTAAACCTCGAGCACAGGTATCATATCAGATGAATAGGACTAGCCTAGCTAGCAGGGACCTAAGTTCAACATCAAAGTTGAGGGAATCTCATATCAGAATTCTCAATTCACCAGAAGTCATTACAGGAACATTTCCCATCTTTGAAATGGTGATACCTCGTAGCATCTCTAACATAAATTTCCCTGCTTACTATGGTGCTGATGAGCTTCAGAACAGTATGGCAATCTCCACAAACACGAAGATTTTTCACTACACGTATAATAGTCCCTGGAACAGCCTTAGAGACCCCATAAGCAACAGCCAACCTCTCACTATGCCAGAAAAGTTGTCTTTCTTTCTCTTGCTGATCCATGTCATGCAAAACTGAGCTAGTATCAGGGACATAACCCCTTTTCCTCATCTCTACATCCAACTTCCTCATTAAAGCCTGAATCTCATCCTTAACCAATGAGATGTTCTCTCGGCATAAAACACACAGCTCTCCTTTCCCAACTCAATGCAGCTATAACCCGGTTCCTTCTTAACCTCCATGACCATCATCAACTTCCTCACCTTCGAAACATTCTCCCACATACCAGCACCAGCATAAACATTAGACAGCAATATATAGGAGGAAGTCTCTTCCGGCTCTAAACTCAACAGATGATCAGCAATCCTAATCGCCATCTTGGTGTTACCGTGGCACTTACAAGCACTGAGCAAAGCAGCCCAAGTAGGTTCATCAGGGGTAACCGGCATTGTCCTAATGAGATCCTCAGCCTCTTCAAGGTACCCTGATCTGCTCAAAAGATCGAGCAAACAAGTATAATGCTGCAGTGAAGGCCTAATTCCATGATCCTCCACCATAGACCTGAACAACTCGCGTCCCTTGCCGACCAAACCAACGTGACTGCAAGCATACATCAACCCAACAAAGGTCACCTCATTCGGCTTAACACCGGCCGAAACCATGCCGTCATACAAAGCCAACGCCTCCTCAGCTCTTCCATGCTGCGCACTTCCGACAATAATGGAGGTCCAAGAACCACATCCTTCCTGCTCATACCATGAAAGACACCCTTCGCAGCCGCAAGGTCACTGCACTTGGCATACATATCAACAAGCGCATTGCTCACGAATACGCAGGACTCGAACCCGAGACACATCACCAAACAATGCACCTGCTTCCCGAGCTCCCAAAGAGCCAAATTAGCACAAGCCCCAACCACACTGGACAGGACCAAAGGGTCAACTACCTCAACACCTTCACGCAGCATTTTCACAAACAGCTTCAACGCATCAGCACCGTTCCCGCTCTGAACAAACCCGGAGATCAAAGCGGTCCAAGCAAACAAGTCCCTGTTGGGAACCTCGCGGAAGAGCTTCAAAGCCTCGGGCTTGAAGCCGTTACGGGCGTACCCGGAAATCATGGATGTCCAAGAGGCCTTGTTGAACGACGAGATGGAGTCGAAAACGGCGCGCGCGCGGCGCGGGAGGCCGAATTTGGAGTACATGTCGACGAGGGAGGATTTGACGACGTCGTCTTGGGAGAAGGGGGAGAGGAGGAACTTGGCGTGGAGTTGCTGGGCTTGGGGGAGGTGGAGGGGGAGAGGGAGGAGAGGGACTTGAAGAGAGTGGCGAAGACGAAGTGGTCGGGGAGGGAGGGGTGGGAGCGGAGGATGGGGAGGGAGAGGGAAGAGGGAGAGGCGGGGGAGGGAGGCGAGGTTGGCGGCCGAGAGGGCGGAGGACCAGGCGACGGGGTGGGGTGGGTGGTGGCGGTGGTGGTGGTGGTGGAAGAGGCGGAGGGCGTGGTGGGGGAGGCCGGAGTGGGCGTAGGAGTGGATGAGGGTGGCGGGGAAGGGGTGGTGGTTTTGGAGGCCGGACTTGATGACGTGGGCGTGGAGAGCCTTGGCCAGGGATGGGTTGTGGCGTGCATGGGAGAGCTGTGAGTGGAGGAGTGCGTGTGCATGGGACAGGTGGTGGTGACACTGTGACATTCATTCATCAAATCTTTCACTCTCGTCACCACTGAAACAAACAATACACTCTCGTTTTTTAGACCACAGTTCCTCATGACATTTGCACACCTTCAAAAGTGATGGAAAATTTTACTTTCCTTAATTTAAAATGGTATAAATAATATGATTAGAGTGTGCAGACAAAACCAACATGGCTATGGTCTGAGCAAAAAGGGTTCGAATCCCTTAAATATAAGACCTTAAATTTGATCCCTATATTTATGTGTATAAAAAAATTATTAGTAGGAGAAGTCTTTACTTAGGTAATTCTAGGAGATTAATCTCTCTCCTGATGAAAGTGGATATTCTAGAAAACGAAATAAGAGTGAAAATAAAAAACATAAATCCAACACATTTATTCCAAACAATGTAATTTTATCACTGTAATAACATATAATTTATGTCCATGATCGATTCAATATTTTACAATTTCGTTTGTATCACCGTAATAAAATCAAAGGATTTGCGATCCAATATACAAGTGTTTTAATGTAAAGCTAATTTATTGAATTTTGCAAAATTACCTTAATTATATCAAAATTGCATTAAATCCTTCAAAAATACCTCAACTATTATATAAATATCAATATTGATATATAGTATAATGTGTATTACCATATCTTTATTATCAACATAATTATACAGGTGTGATGAATTCTTATATTTATAATATTTTATTGATTTTAATTAGATTTTATTTTCTATGTAATGACAATATAAATTTTTTTTATCTATTATCCAATTAAATCAATTCAATTTGCATGACTTTCAAGTGGTAGGTGAGGCTTAATCACTTTTGCTAATATGCAATCCATGATTGAATGATAGTGTAAAAAAGTTTTAAATGTCAATGCATAGAAATTAAACACTTTTGGTTAAAAAAAATATTTATGAAAAATGCTAGACAACCAAAAACTTCTCTAGAATTTTATATTTAGAATTATATGACATAATTATTAGCCTTTAGATAAATTGATGGGCCATACTAATTTAATTCATCCAACAATCATGATTTCTGTCAAAAATTTAATACATATTTTTCTAAATATGTAGCATTAATCATATTTTATTGATAAATTATATATTATAATTATTACATCTAATGTGCCGCAATAAAATGATATGTAATTAATATTATATTTTATAATTTAAATTGGAGAATGATTAATTAATTAGGAGTGGTTGTTTGATAATATTTGTGTTAATTGATAGCATTTATTAGTTATAATTTACTGATTATGGTAATATTTTGTGTTTTTAATTAAGTAAATAATTTTCAATTAATATAATAATCATCTGGCGGATTTTTTGAAAAGAAAAATTATGTATTTAAAATTCAGAAAAACTTATAGAAGGAGAATCTGCCATTAGGGTTGAAATTATTTCAAATTGAAATCTTAAAATCTTAAATTCTATGTTTGGCTCTTACAAAGAATTAGGATTCAAAACTAGAATTTAAAATTGAATTCCATTTTTGTTGCTTGGATATGTGTTCTATTACTTCAAAATATTTTCACTATATTAACTTTGCAGGTGGATGATCGGCAATGGGTGGTAGGACATCGAGGTTATTGGACGGGGTTGGTTGGTGACTGGTCAGCAGTAACATGCATTTGGCCATCTATAGTGAGCGAGGAGGCGGTGGATCACCGCGTAGGACGGCAGCCAAAGTGGTGCATGATGAAAGGCCCATATTGGTGAATGATAAAAAATTATGAGATATGGAATTGGCGATTTATAATGTATAATTGGAAAAATGCTTTAGTTAGCTATTTTTCAATTTCATGGAATTGTTATATAGAATTATGATTCTAATTCTAAAAAGATACCAAACATAAAATTTTGAATTGGGCCATTTAATTCCAATTCCAAACTCTAATTCTACTCAATTCCACATATCAAACAGACACTTTTAGGATTGCTTCCAAATTATATAAAACATTCATATAAATATGGGTTACATGACAAAAATAAATATGCATTATTTAAAGATAATTTTGAATTTATAATTTAATGGAGTAAATACCACAAGTAGTCCCACAAGAAAATTTAGAAGGACAATTTAGGGTGTTTGGTTTTAGTTTAAGATTTTAAGGAATTTGTGAAATAAAAAATGAAAACTAGAAATAAAACTGAAACTAAAATTCAATTTTCAAAATTTTTATATTTTTCTTCACAAAAATTGAAAATGAAAGTTGGAAGCTGAAACTGAACAAAGGCAAGCTAACCATCAAAAATAAAAACTAAACCCATAATCCTTCAAAATTTTACTTATAGACACATTAGTCCTATATGTATTTGATCTTTGAAATACTAACAGAATTACACATGTGGTCGTTAACATGACTTAAGTGGCATGTGTGTCATTTGAAGTAAAATAAAGTTTAAAATTATTCATTTTGATCTGAAATTCACAAATTAAGTCATTTAAATCTCTATTATAAATCATAAAATGATCCAATTTGTGAATTTAAACAAATAAGTCATTTAAATTTTCATTATAGGTTCAATAACTCATCCAATGTTTTAATGGATGTTATTATTGTCCTATAATGTTTGTAAATCCACTAACAAAGGGACTAATAGTAATTTAAAGTCTTGAGGCATGGTCAATTTTCTTTCTTAGATGACGTGGTAAATGCAAAAATCTTAAGGAAAAAGGTGTTCACTAAAAAAAGAAAAATTGCACAATCATCCCCAAGTATCGCTTTCTCCTTTGCGTCACAATCAAAGTGGTGCCTCCTTTCTTCGTTAGCGGCGCCACCATCTTGTTGTCGCCCTCCACAAGCACAATCTCCAATTGCATCACCTCATCCTCTTCTCAATAGGTACCCATGGGGGTGATATGCCCCACGTCCCCATTAAAAATTTTGCCACTCATCTTCATCCTCATCTTCATAAGGATTTTCCATTTCCAGGGATTAAAATCCAGATGATATCTGCAGTTTATTCTAAAGAATTGAAAAAATAAAAGAAAAAATTTTAAAAATACACTTTGAACATGAATAAAACACTCATAAATATTCATAATTTATTAATCATTATAACATTATCTAGCACAATGAAAATTAAAAATAAAATACATTATATAAATCTAATTAAAAACAATTACGAATATGAAAGTTGGGGTATTTTGGGGTATAATATATATATATATATATATAAAAAGACATTTACATAATTTATACTGGTGGGGATTTGACAGATCTCTTATAAGGTGAAAATCTTAGGCCCCACCCCATTTAATAAACGGGACCCTGTCCCTGTCTCCATAATGACCAAACTGGTCCCTCAAACCCATCCCTATTCTCCAGCAACTCCCTCAGTTCTCGAATCTTGCCCACCGTTATGGAGAACCCACGCTGCCTCCTCCTCGCATCGGAGATTGTCACCGTCTCCAATGCTGGAAACCGTGGCTAACAACTGCTTGGCTTCCGTCACTGGAGCTCTTAGTTCACAAGGTACGCCCAGCAACGCAGCTAGCTTAAGAAGCAGCAGAGCTAGCTTGGGAAGGTGGTGGGGCGAGTCACAAATAAAAGTAAACACGGGAATCTGTATTCCTAATCTCAAATTCCCGGCAATGTTTTAAAACATTCCACGAACCGCCAGAAGTCGTGAATAAAGTGGGAGACTGAAAGAATATAAGTAGGTTTGAACTTTGAAGGATGTTCATGGCTTTTGGCCCACACGTTTGAGCATGCCAGCCACCCTTCTAACTTGGCATATATAAACCGTCTGCAACTCGTAGATGCAAGCAATGTGGAACTTGAAACTTTTGAAATATCACTTATTAACACACAAACTCAACAGATTCTCATTCAAAATACCAGAAAGGATGTGGAACTGAGAAAATTCCATGAACGAGGAGCTTGAATTTAAATGAAACAAGACAGTCTTTGTACATTAAATTCAGTAAGGATAATTCTCGACTTAAAAACATTACATACCAAGAATGTAAAGCATGAGTTTAACGGGTAGAGTAACAAGATATAATAGTGAAATTTTCTAAATTACTTTTCACATACAGAGGTGAACCACATCTTCCTGATACTGGTGTACAATATTACAAATATCATAATTGAAAATCTTCGGTATAAACATTATCCTAATCTTGCTTCTCTACGCAACACCTGAAAGATAGAAACCCAAAAAGAAGCTATAGGTCAAGGATGATTGAGTGCAAACAAGATAAAAGCAAGTTTAATGACAATTTACCTCTTCAGCAAATTTTATCAAAATTGTTGTCCGGGGTCGTTGTTGACCTTCCATGGGCACAAAATGAGCTGTTACAACAGCTGGAAACCCAGCACCATCCAAAACACCCTGTATTGATGAATGACACAATACAAAACCATCGATTGGACCCTCTCTAAGAATCAGATAATAGGTTGATGATAAAAGAGGATGCGAAGCACTTACCCGTACTATTCCTGCAACAAATGCTCCACAATTAAATGTTCCCATGTCCTTTGGAATAGAAATGAATCTATCAACAAGAGATCATCATGAGCTCATTGTTACTTGATGTACAAAGAGCCAGTATGTGTAATAGTTAAACAATGCTGACAATGACAAACATATTTACCTATTTACTAGGAGCTCCTTTTCACTGATCATGTATTCGTCTTCATGTTCAGTTCCTTTCTCCAATGAGTCAGCTGCCTAATATGATATACCCAAAAAAAGAAAAATGAAGTTGCTAAATAGTTAGGATACTTGCTAACTTTACCAATTCCAAGGGCATGTGGTGCAACCAGAACATAACATAAATTTGCCAAGAGTGTCTGCTTTGCATTGTCTCCACAATAATAAATTAAGTGCTTCATCATTACATATAGCTGCACTAATGTTTCATTTGTTTCAAGTATTTCATCATTGATTATAAGACAAAACACAATAAACTCCCTCCAACCATGGGTCATGTGCTGAAAACCACCAGTTCTTTGAAACTCACCAAACCCATATATAGACTCCTGATAGGCAGTTTTCAGCATATGCAGGCACTGGGTCAATGTGCACCAGTATACATATTTTGCTTAGCCCAAATTAATGAGTTTGCAGGAGAGGAAGGGGGTGCACATAACCGTTAATTGAAGATGGTTAATTGAATTTTAGCTTTGATTTATAACCACCAGATATATATTATGCATTGAATAGTGACCACGGTTCATGCATTCTGTATGTGTTTATGGTTCTCTACCACCAGATCTGTGAAATTACCATTTAATAAACAAACTTTCAAAAGACACAAGGAAAACTATGATATAGAATACATGACAACAAAAGTTTACAGGTTGATCATCAAGAACCAAGATTGTGTCAACATATTGATTCAAAAGACACAAGGAAAACTATGATATAGACATGACGACAAAAATTTACGGGTTGATCATCAAGAACCAAGATTGTGTCAACATATTGATTCTTTGTACAAACATGATTTTGATTTCAAACCAACCCCAACCAGGTATGCCCTCCTGTCCACTCAAGTCAATCTCTAGTGCCAGAGACTACATCACTGCATCACGTCTTGAACCAAGAAAAAGTAATCCACCCAACCTGGTCTTTTGATTTCTGATCTAATTGTGAAAACCAAAAAACCACTGTTCTGCACCCAGGATAGTTTTTCTTTCATGATTTCTGCTTTTGGTGGTTCTTTTCTTTGCTTCCTTTGGTTTTAGTTCTTCAATTGGTTCTTCTCTTCCACTATTTGCTGCCTTATCTTGATGCATGTCTTGATTTGATGAGTTAAGTTTGCATGATTTATGCTTTTGATTTGATTGTTTCTGGTTTCTATTACAAGCTTTGTTTAGGATTTCATTTTCCTTGACAGCGTTTATAGTGTGTTTAATTGAAATTTGTGAATGGCAGGTGGCAACCATGCTTATCACTTGGTTGAAGGACTTCACAAAGGGAATAGATTTTATTAGACCAGCTATTACTTGATTTGCGAATGTCTCAATGAGCAAAATGCTGCATTAACGAATTTGTTTAGTTCACCATCAGTGTTGTCAAATGGCGGCCATGGCGTGGCGACCTATGGCGGCCGCAATTCACATGGCGCCATGGCGGTCCTTGACGGGCAAGCAGAAATGGCGGGTCTAACTTCGTTTTTTTTTTTTTAATGTTGGGGTGGGGACATTTTAGGGATTTTGTAATTTTAAAAAACCCTAATCCCTAATGACTGCTTCAAGCCCCCCTTTTGCACCTTTCATTTTCTCATCTCCTTCACATTTCCACCTTCACCCACCATTTGCATCTCCAGCATCCGCTGATGGCTGATTCCGGTGAAGCCACTTCTGGCGATGAGCACCAACCAGCGGCGGAGGCAAGTTTCTCCTCTATTTAATCTTCTTTCCTTCTCCTGTTTCTCCTTTTCTTCTATTTCTTCCTCTTCTTTCATTCTTCTGTTCCTCCATTTTACTTACCTTTTCTTCTATTTCTTCTTCTGTTTCTTGGCTTTTTTTTTTTTTAATATTCCGTTTCTTCTTCTTTTCTTCTGTTACTTCTTCTGTTTCCTGGCTGAACTCTTTTTTTTTTTCCTGGACTTCTGGTTTTAATTTCCTTTGTGAGCTACAATGGCAAGTGAAGGCCAAGTTTCACAAAGCTCAAGGGCTTCCACTAGAACAGACCCAGGCTTATTATTAGTCTTATTATTTATAACAATTAGACGATATTTTTTAAATTTTTTGCATATATATAAATATTTTTTATTAGTCTTATTATTTGTCATATTTAGGAAAAATAAATATTGTATTTTTTTATATACAAATATTTGTTATTAGTCTTACTAATTTTTTTGTTATTCGACGTTTTTTATATATAATTATATTTTTTTATTTTATTGTTCTAGATATATGTTATTAGCAGAGTTTTCAAACTCAACCCGATGCTTGAAGTCAAAGCATAAATCACTGGTTAATTTGTGGATCACTAGTTCAACTAGTTGAACCTGAATAATTAAATAAATATAAAAACTATATAATACTACATAACTCGGTAACATATACAAGATAAAATATAAATAATATTTATACTAGTGCATATGCATCATCACTAAGTGACGCATATATATACTTTAATGAATGCTTATATAATATTTATATTATATATAATACAATAATATTTATATATGCCTCATAATGATCTCAGCTCTAGTTGCTTGAGGGATTTGCAGAGTGCAAGGAATGTAGCATGTTTTAGTATGACCAAACATAATTAAGGATCAGCAATGTCAGCAATGGAAAACCGCATAGGTGCTGGACAAGCTGCCTTTGGTATTGCCATGTGTATTGCCCTCAAACTAGAGACCAACACCAACATCAATTCATGAAATATGTATATTCTATAAATATGGTTTGACAACAAAGGGATCAGATTAGATTGCAGCCTCCCTTGTTGTGCAGGTGGGACAGATAATGCGTATACTAGCAAAGTGCAGGGGAAGTTAAGTCCCACATCATTGGGGAGCAAAGCTGAACAGAAGTTGTTCTATTATAAATAGAGATGATTGCCCACACATCAAGCATATGGATTGAAGCCATCTCTCTTTTAGACAGATGGGCCTCTAATGGTTTATTAACTGGGCCCGAAAAATGCAGTCTAAAATTTTTTTACAGTTAAAATTTTGGAATGTTAAGTCCTTTTTCTGAAAAAAGCATGATTCGGCCAGTTTGCTCAAACCAGGTTACAAAAAATCAGCCGGGTTGGTCCAGTTTATTCTTGTTCAAACGCTTGCCCGGTTCCTTGTCTAACTCAGACTAGCTAGTTGACCGGTTCACCAGTTTACTAGTTCAACTAGCCAGTCAGAGCCAATTTTTAAAACTATGGTTATGGTTATTAGTCTTACTTTTATTAGTATTATTATTTTTCATTATAATATTATTAAAGTGTTATTATTTGTCATATTTAGAAGTTTTTTTTGTTTTTATATATATAAATATTTTCGATCCACCATGGCATCCACGATATTTCCATGGCGGATTTTTGGCTCACCGCCACAAGCCGCCATCCACCATTGACAACTATGAGTTCACCATGATGCTTTTGGAAAAATGTTACAACTTGTTTGAAGGCTGCTAAGGATGGTAGACTCAAATGACAAACCAACTATGGGATTTCTTTATGATGCCATGGAGCAAGCAGAAAAAAGATACAACTGAACTTTAGTAATAAGAGTATGAGGTAATCTTTATAGATCCTACTTGAGATTTTATTTTTTTTCTAAAACAACAATCTATGTTAATTTTCTTTTACATTTGCCTTTTTCCTTGTAGTTATAAGCCAGTTTAAAAATTATTGACGAAAGGTGGGCACTTCAACTTCATAGGCCATTGCATGCTGCTGCATATCATCTAAATCTTCCAGGAATGGTTCCAGATGCAAATGAAAGATTGAAAATAGATATTCAGCTTGATTTATTTAGAATTGCAAAAGGTTTGTTTGGTAATGAAATGGAACAGGCAGCAAGAGATAAAAAGACTCCAGCCAATTGGTGGGCTTCCTATGGAGACTGTCGTCGACAGCTACAAAAGTTTTCTATTTGAGTGTTAAGCTTAACTTGTAGCCCTTCATGTTGTGAATGGAATTGAAGTTCATTTGACATGGTACCCAAGTCTTTAAATTTTCATTCCATGTGATTTTATTATTATTATTAGTTCGACTACTTTAATCAAATTCTGTTTTATGTGTAGGTTCGCACAAAAAGATTTTTTCTATTAAAAAAAATGCATGTATCAACAAAAGATGAATGGTTTGGTTTTTGTCATGTATAACTTGAAACCTAGAGAGAGGCAATTAATAAGGGATGAGAGCAATGCCCAATGTTCCCTTGATGATTTATCCTCTGATGATGAATGGATAGTAGTGAAGGAAGACCCTGCCCTTCCACAGGATATGCAATGCTTAATGTTCTTGACAAAGAAGCTAGAAAAGAAGCGGAGAGGATTGTTGAAGGAAAGGAAGAAGGTGAGTGAAACATCAAACACAAATTCTGGAGCTGAACCGATTCATGATGATTTGGAGAGAGCAGTTGATTTTGCTGAGTTGGATGATGAAGACAGAGAAAATGAAGGTGGGGGAGAAGAAAATTCGAGAATATTCCTTCCAGTCCTAATGATGATGATGTGGGTGAACAAGACTTGGCAGATAAATGTGAAGAATGTGAAGATGGAGGGCATGAAGTGGCACTTGATGATTTATTTTAGTTCTTTCTCTAAGAAATCCTGACCTGTTCCCTTTTAATTATGATTTGTGAACCTTATGAGTTTACCTTTTTAGTTTTTAATATTGTGATGTGAACCTCATGAGATTTGGATTTTATGTTATTGTTGAACCTTAAAAATGTTCATTTTTCCCCCATTACTTGTGAATTATGATTTTATTAAGGTATGAAATTTGTACGTTTTAGGATTAGGACTAAGAAACACTTACAATACTTACATATACTAAAAAATTAGAACAAGTATTATCTTTAAATTACATTATTTACAATATGCAACATCTGTGCTTTTACAAGGCTCCAAACGCTTTTAAGTGAAATCTCGCTTTTGATTACCTTGCCCTCTACCACCAATAAAATGTAAAATGAAAGCATGATATATTTATTTGTTCAACATATACAGTAGCTTTGACTTGACACTAATTTGTTATGCTGTTCATATCACAAGGACTACATCAAGTGAAGCTCAATGATCAAACTAGTTAAAATACGATGAACACCCCACAAGCTTCTTAAGCTAACAATCAAAACTTCTAGACTGCTTAACCAAAACAGCTAACACATAAAATCTTATCATTTTATGCTATTTTGCTTTTTCACAGCTAAGATAATATCATTTTCAGATACTGTTAGAGACCCTCGTTTGGCAAGACATATTCATGAAGGGAAGAGAAGTTGGGCCACCATTAGGCCCATAAGGCAGAGAAACAACTAGTGGTCTGTTATGATGGGTAGGAGAGAGAATGCATGGGATTTGGCAGTGTGATTCATTGGTAAGGTCAACTCTAGGATGAAAAATACAAAAATTGGGCTGCCTGGGTGGGAATATTATCCGATTTGGGCAGTACTAGGGATCATTCTGATATTTTTAGAAAAGAGAACCATGCCAGGACTTGTTTTTCTTCATTGTTATTTTCATTTTCGGCTAGTTGTTCTTAGTTGTTTTCCAAGAAATACAAACACCTAGGCTGGGTTTCACTCTGGAAATTCAGTCGAAGGCACATTCAGCTACCGTTTCATCTATTTTCTTCCTGTTTGATACTAGCTTCTTACAGATACTAATGCATCTTTTTTTATTTTCTGAGAAGTAGAACTTCATGGAAACTTTTTCCCAGTGTTAAAGGCATACCATATCAGGATGAGAAAGGATCAAAAGTCATAACTAACGTCTCTAAACAAGGATATTTCATGTCACTGTGTAACACAACATTTAACTCACCATTCCAACTATTCATAAAATAGGAAGAACAAAAAAGAGGGAACAAAAGCAAAATTACTAAAGGAGCTCACCTTCCCAAATAGTACTTTCCACACTGTACTATGTACAAAAGAAAGAATCCCCAACAGTCTTGTCTCCCTTCTGTTTCCCTGTAGTTTCAGAATAATATTGCTGTATCAGTCATGCTAACGTCATGCAAAAACAGAGATATTTCAACCTCATGGCCAAAATCCAATCTCTAAGTGTCAATTGTCAATACACACAAGCAATCAACTTACAGATTCAATTCAATGAATCTACATGCCCATTTACGAACCACAATATCAAGCTGTGGACATAGCAATATTGACAAAAATAATGGGTGTGTGTGGATTTTCCCACTTTAAAGAGACAATGTCAACAAGACAAAATGGTGGAACAATCTGATGGTGACAAAGAGGCATGATATAGGAAGGGTACTTCTATTGGTTTACAGGTTCACATAAGAATGTTAAGTTATAATAACAGATGACTGGATTGCCCAAATACTGATAAGTTTGCATAACTGATCTTGTCCGTAACAATTGTCCATACTAAATCATAGTCAAATCAAATACATCCAATGGAAGAATCTAATATTTATGAACATCAAAGGTTAACTAATTTTAAACATTTAAGGCGTATTTGGTTAGAGGGTAAAAATTTGGTGAAAATTTTCATGGATGAACTTCGTGTATAATTCTACACTTGGAGTTCATCCATGAAACCTTCCACCTCATTTTTACCCCTAACCAAACATAGCCTTGACAATATTTGACCTTTGTTTCTTCTTTTAACAACCACATTTGTCAAAAACCTTGATAGAAACAAATTGACAACAAGTCTACGACTCCAGCCACAAAGCTCAAGGATCAGAATGTGATATAGAAGTACAGTTTTATTTCGTGAATATCCTTTAGATCATTAGACATGATAGGTCCTTCAAATAAAGGGGAACCTAATATATAGTCCACTGTGTCCTACTGTCAAAGGTCCAGGACCGAACAACTTAATTTCCTTGATATTTACTCTTATTTATAATCACATAAAGTAAGTTTTTAGAAGGATTCCTGACAGAAACCATACCTTATCCCTGTGGCAAAGCAGCTCCAGAACTCGGGCCCCTACAGCATATCCAGCATCCTCCAGTCTGGTTGATTTTACACAATAAATATCAACATAATTTATATTGATTTGAAAAATAGTAAAAACAAAGAATAAGAAAATGGTATTTTGAACCCAGTTCTATCCTTGGTTCCTATAATACAGAATTTTTATCTCTTTACACTTCACAAGTTACAAACCACATACATAGCAACGAAAGCAACAACAACATACAAGTAAATAAGGAATTGTTATGTCGAATTTTTACTGCCTTGGATGCAGGGAAACAAATCATACTTAATAACAGAGTATCTAATTATTAAAAACACAAGATCAAGCATATTAACTAAGGACTTCCAAGTTTGGAACACATCGGCAAACCAGAACAAAACCAAATAGGTAATTTTTTTGCATCTTCACAAAATAAGAATGCAACGAACAGGAAGGAATCACCTTCGTTCGAGCTCACCAATGTTGTCAACCTGAGTTTGGTTGTACTGAACAAGCTCAGAGAACAAGAACGCAAATGCACTCAAACTAACCTGCACCGATGCATCAAATCAGTCATAGAAACAAAAACAAAATCAGGCTAAAAAGTTAAAGGTAAGATATAATTGACTGAGATACAATTTCCCCTCTTGTTTGCCCTTGGTGAGGGACTTGTCAAGGATGATAGTACTTGGAAATGGATGCGACCTTTGTGCAAAAAGGGTAATTGATGGAGTACTTAGAAATGAAAGGAAGGTCAGTTACCTCTTGCTTGCCCTTGGTGAGGGGCTTGTCGAGTACATTGGTATACTGTTTGATCTTTCCGACACCGATCATCCTCTCTCACTTGTTTCCTCTTCTCCTCTCCTCGCACCAAATCTCACTTGTTTTCTCGTGCTCCTGAAACTGAAAAACCTTCTCTCACTTGTGGGTGAATGTGTGCCCTTTTTCTTCTTCTTTTTTTCAGTTTTTTGTTCCTCTTCAGGGTTCTCTTTTTCTCGTTTTCTGGGCCACGACAGATCTCTGTTTTTGGTCCGGAAAGAGAAACTTCATCATTCTTTTTTGTCAATTTTTTGGTCGAAGTAGAATTCTGTTTATCTTTTTCGAAATTGGGTCTTTAGTTTATTGTTGTATGGGCCATAGTTCTTTTTGTGTAATTTGTTGGCCATCAATGTTTTGATGCAGATGCGTGAGGCCCATAGACAGCCACATAAGTTGTCCTTGACCAAAACAAAAACTGACACTTAATTTGTTAGATTCACTAAAGTCAATTAATTTGACCCAAAGGAAAACTAGAGTCTATTAAGTATTGAGCAAATATAAAATAAGCAGAGTCCCTTAATTTGACGAGAATAATAAGGTCCAGCTCTGGTGAAGGACTGACAGCTCAGAACCAGGAAGATATTTTTGGTTTTTTTTTATTAGATTTGATTATAAATAAATAAGAGCTGAAGTGTTGAGGCTGTAGTTGGTGTGTTGTTTTGGGTGTATATATATATATATATATCATGTATTGTGAAATCAATAAATATAGTTAATTTTCGCTCTCATTATATGAAAATTTATACAAATAGATATATTTTATTAGATAATAATATAAAATTATTTTACAGTTGATCAAAATTACACTCTTTTTATTATCTAGAACAAACCATTTTGAGAAATAACAATAGAGTGAACGTTTAATTTTGTTCCTTAAATTACAAGCATGAGAAAATTTAAAAATTAAAATTTTAGTACATAAAGCTGGAAAATATGAGTCAAGTTATTTCATAAAATAATAAATCATGTTACTATTTTAAGTTTAAAATATGAGATGAAAATGTATCACCAACAAATTGTTGTTGTTGGACGAATGGTAAACAATTTAATCTCCTATAAAGATGGGGACATGTTAGGAGGGAAAATAAATATAAATGTTCTATTTTAAATTAATGTCATTATGTTTCCTTATTCACATCAACATCCCCAAAATAATTCCCTATCTTCACTGTAACAAACCTATTAGGCGAACCGCGAATAATAGTTCCAAGTCCATATGTATCTTCATCTACGAATATGGCAAGCGCCATTGTTATTCAACTTTACACCGGTAAAGGTGGTGATTCTTACGATCCACTATCTTCGAGGTAGAATGAAACATAATCCTTTACTTGAACTCTATTAAAGTTCTTTATATTTGAGATGATTTGTAGGTATATTTAATATTAGAGTAGAGTTTTTTTTTTTCTTATCATGTTAGATTCCTTCTATACCAAATTCCTTCTCAAATTTCAGCTTAATGGTTTCCTTGTCACGTTTGATAATATGTTTCCTGCATCTTATTGTTCATTTTTTAAACCTCAATTTATTCTAAGAGATGTAATGTAATAGCTAACATATAGATTAGCTATTTAGCTAAGTACGAGAGGTCTCAAATTTGAATTAATCAAATTCTTAATTGTGTTTAGGATATTTAAAAATTTGAACTATTTAAATAGGGTGTGAAAATGAGAGAAAAAAAATAGGTTTAAGAAATATTGAGGATTTAGCTTTTATGAAGCAAAATAGGAGAATTTTGAGGATTAAGACTTTTTAACACATTTTAGAAAATTTTAAGGACTATTTTAATACATTTGGAAATTTCAAGTCTAATCTTAACATATTTTAATTTGGTGTACGTTAACATATCATGTGACATGCACATATCACATAACGTGTCACATCAATAGAATAATAACAGTTAACTAATATCTATTTTATCAATGACTAAAGTAACCTATAAAATGAAATTTAAAGTATTAAAAAGTTAATTTCAAAATTTTAGAGACTAAAATAAAGCACACCTATAATTTCAGGCCTAAAGTCCACATTTACTCTAAAAATAATTATTGCACTACCGGTAGAAAATGAATATGGTAAACGATTGAAAGATATGATGACAATAAACAAAAATCAATGATCAATCATTGAACTTGATGATGTTCTACTTGCCAAAACTTGTATTTTGTTATAAATAATTATATATTTCTTAATTCAAAGTGACTTCAAGAAACTGAAAATATTGTGTAAAACTATAAATATGTATCCTTATTCTGTTTTAATTTGTAATTCTATATTCTTATTTTATTTAATTTCTAATAAATATCTGATTTTTAAAAAAATATTTTTGTTAAAAATAATTATAAAAAATATATTAACGAACTTGTGCATTGCACATGCACTATATTTGGTAGTATGTAAAATAATGTAAAAATTATTCTCAATAAAAAGAGTTAAAAAAATAGCATTTAATAAATATATTATAAAATTATTCTTAAAATATAAAATAATTATAATTGATATATAAATATCAAAGAAGATAATTTATATTCATAATGTCATTAAAATTATATTAATCTTTTAAAATTTTACGGCGCATAAATCAAATATGAAAAATATCCATGAAGTGCCCTTTTGTTTAAAATCCTCGAGAAAAAAGCACACCTCAGTTTTTTATACTAAACTAAAAAATTAGGTAATTCTTTTTTATAGCAAGAGCATCGCCTCAAAAGTTACAACTTAGCCTCATAAAAATAATTATAGAATACTCTGATTAAAAATAAAACAAAATAAAAATTATTTATGTCTTATAAAATACTTCTCTTCTTTATAACGACAGAATCATATATCAAGTCTTTACGTTTGTTGGACTACTATAAAATAAGTTATCTGATAAATAAAGCAACAACTTTTATCGTGTTGTTCACTCAGAAGACCAACTCTATAATTTTTTTTCAAAATAAAACATCCAGAACAGGGCCCAGCTATACATGATACTTAAAAGTAGTTTTTTTTTTTGTAACTTTTATACTTAAAAACTGTTTATAATAATAAAATAAAGATAAAAAAAGTTTAACTTGAATGAAAATGCATAGTT
>JAMLFY010000827.1:0-22838 GCA_030441495.1 Dalbergia oliveri
CAATGACACCAAATTCTTAATAAGCATCAAATCACATTTTAATACACATAAATTACTAGCTTCCCATAAAATTCTCACAAAGTTTCAAAAACTTTTTTAACTCAATTCCTTTGTTAAACTTGAAAGAAGTCATAGGACTTTAGGCCTAAATTAACCATGGGACCGATTTATAACTTGAAAGAATGTTCAGATAATTAAATCTTTCATTAAAGATAAAGGAGCAAGTCTTAAAGCTTTAGAGATTTAGGTGACATCTTTGAATTATTACTATGCTATGCAACCTTATTTTAATCTTATCTTTATAAAGGTGATAGTTGGAATTATACATGCATGTATTTTTATTCTTATCTTTAAGATTTAAGGTGATAACTGAAAATTAAACATGATGCAAGAACTTGTAATATAAACATGATGCAAGAAACTGGAACGCGGGGACCGCATAGGAATGTAGGAGAAGGAGAATCTTAGCAACCAGCGCGTAGTCGCATAGGACCGGTGAGGAGATGAGAATTACATTTTTTTAGCTCCAATTCTCAAGACTTCTTAAAGAATAATTCTTTAACTCTATTATCTACATTTCTTCGCTTATGATTCATAAGCAAGTCTTTGAAGCTCTAGGATTTTAGGTGATGACATAAAATAAACATGCCATGCATTTGAATTTTTAGCCATTATAAAATAAGTGAGAGCATAAAATAAACATGAGATGCAACTTCTTTATTATCTTTAGAGATTAAGTGACAACTTGAAATTTAAACATGAAATGCAAGCTTGGAAATTTAAACATTAATATGTAGTTCATTTATTCATTCTCTAGAATTTAGTGATGCATAGAAATAAACATGGTTATGCAAGGCATAAACTTACATGGATGCAAGTTCATTTTATTTCTTTATGATAGTCTCTCCAAGACTTTAGAGAAATATAAGTTTACTGATATACCTTAGCAAGACAAAGTGAAATACATCTTTCAAGTTCTAAACTCAAGATCATAAAAACATCATAAATATTATTCTTTAAAGTTTTGCATCAAGTGGAACTTTCAAGCTTTAGAGGCCTAACTTGTGATGGATTCACAACCCACCCTCAAGGTCCTCATCATCAAGCCATCATCTTAGTCCCACCTAGGCCATATGGCTGAATTGTTCAAAGGAAAAGGAAGAAGAAAACCAAATGGAAAAACTAGAGAAAATCCATGAAATCATCATTCTGAACCAAAGACAACACTTAGCAAAGCATAGAAATAAACTTGAAAACAACTCCCACCTAATCTAATTTGAAGGAAAGGAAGAGAACTTGGTTTCCTTGAGTGAAATGAAAAGAAAATATTCTTGAAAACTTGAAGAAAGAATTCAGCCAAGAGGAAGCTAGGAAATGAGAGCTTTTGGTGCTCCTAAAACTAGAATTTGTGTAAGTTATGAACTAAGCATCTAAACTATCTTCAAGCATGCCTATTTATAGAGATTTTGTAGCTCATAAATGGACAAAGGAAGGACAGGAAATCTGACCAAAAATTAGAAAAATAAGGAAGAAAAATCATTTTGTTTGGTGGCTTAAAACATGGAATCATGTTTCCATGTTTTCATGATTCTTTGTTTTCATTCTTTGGATTTTTGTGTAATAATTTTCTACTTATTACTCAATAATTTCGTGCATTACAGCCTTGTGGAAGAGGATTTTGTGTGTTCCATGTATTTTTTTAGGTGTAGCAAGGTATTCATGCAATTTAGAGAATTTACTGTAAGGGTTTAAGTGAATTACTAAGCAATTTGGGTGTTTTAAGCAATTTTAGGTTCTAATCAATCTAAATAATAATTTTGACTCTAGATTAGTAATTAGAATTTAATAAGCTTTAATTTGAGCCTAATATTGCTTAGGTTCTGTTAGACGAATCAAAATCTCAAAATTTCTTGTAACCCCACAAGACAATGGAAACGTCATTTTACTTAAAAATTGCCCAGACTATTGAACTTAAACCAATGGTTAATCATGGCTTAAAAACACCTTTTAACACATTTTAGTGAGGTTCTGTTATGCCGGGATTGCAAATCGGAGTTAGAATAGTCTAAGGGCGTTTTGGTCATTCGCGCGTCTGAGTCTTAAATTAGGATTCTTCTCCTCTATTAACACACACATAACACAAACAATCCCTTATTAAACATCAAAACATCCCCTTGAGGATGGGTGGGGCCACGATCCTCATTTTGAAAATAACCTCAGGGCATTTGGTCATTTTTATCGTAATAGAAATTTGGTTGGAATACTTGGATTAATTGCTCCTGACCTTCTTCTAACGTTATATTCCTTTATTAAGAATTGTTTGGTCTTAATTTTTATATAATATTTACCTACGTAATTTTGAATTTTATATCTATATAAAATTACAGCTAAAATGGCTGTGATATTATGCCCTAAATGCCTATTTTGTTTCATATTCCATTTCAAAAAAAAAAAAAAATTATTCTTGGATTTTCCACTTAAAGTCATTTGAGACAAATGATGTTCAAAGGAAGGAATAACTAATAGTCAATCTTATACTTCTGTTAATGAAATGTTAATATTAGTGTGTTACATTACTAGTCGTCATTAGCATATACTTATCCCTTTTGACAAGTTAAAGTCCCACTCTACCCTTTTGAGAGAACGGGTTACTGGGCAAGAATCAACTTTTCACCACCTATAGTCTATCTGGGCTCAAAGATCTATTTTTGGAGAATCACCTTTCCCACCTATAGTCTATGGGTCCAAAGGATCATTTCCTCATAATTTAAAGTCACCATTAAGTCTTTGTATGTTATATCATAATGCAACTCATCATTCATAATTATCATGACATATTCTCATATTCACGCATAAGCATTCTCATTGTTTGCAACAGCAACTATAACATGCAAGCCATGAAATCATTCAATATATTTAATTCTCAATAGGCATTACATTATCATATAAACCAACATTCCAAGCATCAAAAGATGTCATCTAAAATTCTCAGGAAGCTCCCTTAAACAACCGAACTCTAAAATCGGAACCTTAATTATCAAACTAATTTCTTATGTATCTAAGGGACTCATTACTATTATTACCATTAATTATAAGCCTTAAGAACATTACTAAACTATATGAGGCAGCATAGGCAGGAAATCTTTCTAAGGTTTTACGGTGTGCTAAAGTTATTTTAACCCTTTTTCCTTTCCCTATGAAGCTAAAATTAATTACTAAACCAATTATGAATCATTCTCACTTATCTAAACATAATAAAACCAGATTCTTATAACTTCTAAATGGTTCTGGAAGTATAACATAAATTCCATTCTTTAGAGTTCTAGAAATCTTGTTTTACACTTTCTAGTTGCTAGTTTCATTTTTTTAGTGTTTTAGATCAATCCTATACTAATTGTTACCAAATTTTTTGTGGCTAACCAATCTTAAATAGAATTATAACATACTAAAACAGATTTGGCAGTGACTAAATTTAAGGAAAAACTAACTAAATGCGCTTTAATTTGTTTTATGTAGCTAGTTTCTCTTCTAACATGCATAGAATTGTTCCTCAACAATAAACATATCAAATCATCATCATACAGTAGTACTAAACTCAGATCAATGACTGAATCATGAACCTCACATAATTGCTTAAAATCACATTTTTAAGTACAAGTAAGATACTAGTATCCCAAAATCTTTGCAAAGCCTTAAAACTCTTTTAAAACTAATTCTTTTTGTTACTCTTGAAAGAAATTGAATCAAATTAGTAGCTTATTTAAAATCACTTTAGGCCTACCTTAATCATGAGGCCAATTTATACTTGAAAGAATTTTCACGATTAAAATTTTCACTTAAGATAAAAGGAGAAGTCTTGAGCTTTAGAAATTTAGGTGATAACTAGAATCATAAACATAATATGCAAATCCCTTTCTTTATCTTTAAGATTTAAGGTGATGACTTGGAAATTAAACATGATATGCAAGACTTAAATTTAAACATGATGCAAGTGCTTGAAATAAATAAGAAACTTGGAGTAGCAGGAGTCCACACTTGGACTAGTGGAGGGAGAAAAAAATCTTAATAAAAGAAAATAAGAACCAGAGCTGGTAGTTGGATCTGACCAAAGAAGAAGAGTTCTATTACATCTTATTAAGCTCCAAGCTCAGACTTCTTAAAGAATAATTTTTGACTCCAATAATCTTAAGGAAATTGAAAGTGAGCTTTAGAGTTCTTATTACCATGGTTCCAACTTTGCTTGTGATACCTGGTAAAGTTTCTGAGCTTAGGATTCTTAGGTGATGACATAATAATAAACATGTCATGCATTGATTCTTTTAGCCATTATAAAATAGTGAGATAAAATAAATATGAGATGCAACCTTTTATCATCTTTAGAGATTAAGTGACAACTTGAAACATAAACATGAGAATGCAAGTTCATTTATTCATTCTGAGAATTTAGTGATGACATAGAAATAAACATGGATGCAAGGCATAAACTTAAAAGGATGAGTTCATTTTATTCCTTTTGAAGTCTTCCAAGACTTTAGAGAAATATAAATTCAACCCAATAATATCAGAGCAAGAAGTGAACTTTAAAATTTTATGCCAAAGTGTCAAAGACAACCATAGCTTGAACCTCATCATCAAGCTCAAAAATGGATTAAAAGATGAACATCAACAATTTTGAAATTAATCATAATGAAACTATTTTTACATAGAGTTCTAAGTTCAAGGTTAGCATAACATTATTCTTAAGTTTTGCATCAAGTGAACTTTCAAGCTTTAGAGGCCTAACTAGTGATATTTTACAACCCACACTCAAGGTCCTCATCATCAAGCCATCATTTCATTCCTACTTAGGCCATTTGGCCGAACCATTAAAGAAAAGGGAAGGAAAATTCCAATTTAAAAAGCCATAGAAAAGTTCATTGATTCAACATTTTGAGCTAGAAACATAACTTGTCATAAGCATAATGAACTTAGAAACAACACCCACCTAATTTGGTTTGAAGGAAAGGAAAGAACTTGGATTCTTGGAGTAAATGAAAGAAAATCTCTTTGAGAAAGTGAAGAAGAAGTTTCAGCCTGAAGGGGAGGAGGAAAGAAAGCTTTAGGTGTTTGTAAAAACTAGAAATGTGCAAGTATGAACTAAGGCCTCTAAAACATCCTTAAGCATGCCTATTTATAGAGATTTTGAAGCCCATAAATGGACAAATGGAGGAGGAGAACTGCGGATTTTCAAGGAAAAACAAGGAAGAAAAATCATCTTGTTGGTGGTGAAACATGGAATCATGTTTTCATGTTTTGTTTTCATACCTTGGATTTTGTGCATCTTGACAAATTTTCTGATGCATGAGGCACCAATAATTCAGCCATTACAGCCCCATGGAGGAGAAAATTTGTGTGTTCCATGTATTATATAGGTGTATAGGTATCTTTGCAATTTAGAGAATTTGCAATTAAGGACTTAGGTGAATTATAAGCAATTTGGGTGTTTTTAAGAAATTTTAGATTCTAATCACCCTAAATAAATAATTTTGACTCTAAATTAGTACTTAGAATTTAATAACCTTTAATTTGAGCCTAATATTGCTTAGGTTTCACTAGACGAATCGAAATCTCAAAATTTGCAAACCTATAAAAACAGGCAAAACGGTAATTTTACTCAAAAATTGTTCAGGCCACCAAGTTAACCATTGACCAATCATAGCTTAAAAACATCTTTTAAAACATTTTAGTGATTTTGGGCTAGTCGGCATTATTCAGGTTAATAGTCGAGAAGGTGTTTGGTCATTCGCATTTGAGCTCAAAATTAATATTCTTCTCCTCTATTAACACACATAACATAAACAATCCCTTATTATTGTCAAAACATCCCCTTGAGGACGGTAGGGCCACAATCCTCATTTTAGGAAATGACCTCAGGCATTTTGGTCATTTTACACATACAGTAAATTCGGGGTTTGCAATTTTAGTACGAAATTATCTCCAACCTTCTCTTCTAATGTCTTATTCCTTTATTAGGATTGTTCAGTTCAAATTATATGTAATTATTAGGGAATTTGGTAATTTCTAAACGAAATATAAATCGGGCGTTACAGAAAGCTTGCTTAGGACTAAAAGCCTTTAAAGTGACATTTGAGCATGAAGAAGTGCAAAAGATGAAGAAACTAAAGAACATTAAGGCTAGTAAACTACAAGGAGTTTATGATCTAAAAGCATTCTAAACAGTTCTTGGAGATATTTCAAATGTGTTAGTAAGATCTCTTTAGAAATATGTCAAATGTGCTTTCATTCTCCACCATTCAGCCTTAATGCATTGAAGAACCTTTGAGTGATGATGCTATGCAAGAAGAACTTAGCCAATTCGAGAAAATAAATATTGGATGCTTGAGAGACCTAAGGAAAGACCATTATCGAAATAAATGGGTGTTTGGAAATAAGCTTGATAAAGCTGGCAAAGTCATCCAGAACAAAGCAAGATTGGTTGTACAAGGTTATAATCAACAAGAAGGAATTGGTTATGATGAAACCTTTGTACCAGGAGCTAGGCTTGGAAGCCATAATGCTACTTGCTTTTGCTGCTACAATGGATTTACTCTATATCAAACAAATGTCAAGTCTGTGTCTTAAATGAATTCCTCTTTAGGAGGTTTATGTGAAGCACCTTTAAGTTTTGGGAGTGAAAACCTTTCCAACCATGTTTTCAAGTTGACAAAGGCATTGTATGGTATGAAAGATTATGTGAGCTCCTCGAGTTTGGTATGAAAGAATTAAGTACTTTGTTGAGAATGGGTTCAAGCAACGTAAAGTACCCTTTTTACTCTTGAATAAGATAATCACTTTGAATAGTTCAAATATATGTTGATGACATTATATTTGGCATCTCTGATCATTTTCTATGAAAAGTTTTCAAAATTAATGCAGAGTGAATTTGAGATGAGCATGATGGTGAACTCAAGTTTTTCCTCCCTTCAAATAAAACAACAAAAGGAGCCTTGATCCATCAAGAAAAATATACAAAAGAGATTTTGAAAAAGTTTAATATAGATCAGGACAAACCTATGAGTATTCCCATGCATCCATCTCAAATCATTGATGTTGATGAGAATGGTGAAAATGTATCAAAAGTAATTATAGAGGAATGATTGGTTCATTTTGTTTCTCATAGCAGAGGCCAACATTCAATTAAGTGTGAGGATTTGTGCTAGATTTCAATCTAACCTAAAGCAATCACACTTAAATGCGTCAAAAGAATCTTTAGAAATTTATCTGTACTACTAATCTTGGCTTATGATACGAGAAAGGTACATCTTGTGAGATTGTAGGTTACTTGATGCTAACTTCATTAGATACAAACTAGAGAGAAACACTAGTTGATGCTGCGTTTCTTCCAAAGCCTCATCACGTTGTCATGTAAGAAGCAGAATACCATTGCACTCTATAGCTAAAGTTGAGTATATAGCTATTGCAAACATTATACCCAGAATGATGGAAGGAACCAGTAGAAGATTATCACCTTAGATATTCCAAAATCCCTATCTTCTATGATAATACTAGTGCTATTAATCATGCTAAGAATCTATCCAGGACTTAGATTTAAGCATATTGATGTTAGACATCATTTTGTTTGGGATCTTGTTCAAAAAAGATATGTTGAGTTAATGTTTGTGAATATAGAAGACCAAGTGTCTAATATATTCACAAAACCATTAGTTGAAGATCGCTTTTGTGTTTTGAAAAAGCTTTTGAACTTAAAGTTTTTTAAATCTACATAAGCATTCATGCACAAACATCTTTAGGTACCCTCTTCATGTCTTGAACTTAAGCCCAATTGAGACATTTGGTGTGAAGATTAGAGAATTCATTTAGGCAAGGGAATCTTTCTGAAGATCAAAAAGTCAATTTGCAAGCTTAGAAAAACAAGATGATCAGAAGAATAACAAAGGATGAGAAAATGGATATATATGGTCTCATGGGTTTCAGAACAGAAATGGATGAGTTGTGAGAAGGAGTTTATACCTAGAGGTTAAGTGGAGAAGAGCTTAGTAAGTAACTTTGATCAAATAAGTGGTTCCATGTTTTAGAAACCACTCTTCCTAAGAATGAAAGGCAGGATAATTCCCATTCTTTTGAGTTTCTCTTCCCACATTATTTCACCTTCAATTATTTACGTCCTATAACTTAAAATAGCTCTGACCCTCACACGTCATACGTTTCCTTCATCTTCAACAAGCACTCAAAACCTTAACAGCTTCCCATTTTGTTGCTCACAAAACCTTAATCTCTAATCTAACCGTCTCCCTTTCATAAACCCTCTCAGCTTCAACTAAGTTCATCCTTACACATACAAACCAACAATGGTTAGGCAAACACTTTAATGGGGGCATAGCTAATATGAATTATTCTTATGTACGATGAACCTCAAAGGCACTATGCTTAAAACTTTGCTTAACGGAAGAGCTTAGGAAAAAGGGACAAGGAATTGATCAGGTCATCATCCTGCGGAATTATCCTTCAAGGATAGGGGGTTCTTCAACATCATCGATCGGTTTTCACTAAGATGGTGACCACTTTCTAATTTCACGGTGTAGATGTCTAATTGTATACCTATATTAGAGGACATGGAGATAAATTATTGCTTTAACATCATGCAACCATAACAAGGCCAAGATGCTCCTTTAGGAGAATTCATAACTCTTAGATCAAAAGAGGCTAAATGCCATAGACTCTCCCAAACACCATAAATAACAACTTATGTTTGAGCTCTAGGCATGAAATTCTTATAATCAATTCTCTCTCCCAAGAGGCTATCTATTCCTGTCAATGCCCATTTTTTGTCTATTGGTAAAAGAAATGAATGCCTCCAACTTGACTTCATGGAATGCCATATCCCCAAAAAAAAGAACTATTATCCCTTATGGCTTAAGGATTTTGAGAACTTAGCTACCCATTAAAATCTTTAAGCATGAGCATGTAACACCCTAATAATTAACCCAATACACCTAGGAGGATCTGATTAATTACTAGACTTTACTCTTTGCTTCAGTTCCTTAATCATGCTTTGAAAATACTTAGTGAAATTACGAGCCATTTTTTTTTTTAAACATAATTGAAAACGTGAGCGCGCTTAACGTGAATGATTTAGCAAAATTTAAAAGACACATAGGAATTTACAAACATCACATCATAATATATTGGCTCCATCATACAGCATCCATAATTACATATCATATAGATATTTTGCCTACCAACAGAATAAGACTAAGTGTAGGCAATCTAATAAAACATAAATAATATATGGATGGAAGGACATCCATTAATGGCACCTAGTAATAACACTCCAGGGATAGGGATAGATATCTAAATATACGAGTGAAACTAGCAGGATTCAAGTTCAGTACCCTGAGCCTCAATGTGATTCACGAACGCTTCCTTCGTTTCTGAAGACGAGATGGAAAGAAAAATAGAGGGAGTGAGAAACTTATAAAAAGAATCTCAGGAGGGTACTCACCTCATGATGCATTGTGTCATCATCATCGTCCCCAGGAACCTTGGGTTATTATGAAATAGTGAGCATGCTAAGATTGATTTATTAAGTTCGAAAATATACTTTACCGAGGTTCGTCCCTTTAATCATGCGTCTTATAATGCATCATAAACTTAGCATGTCATGTTTATAATGAACTTTTCCTTTCATATATAATAACATAGTTATGCATAAAATCACATCATATTCCTCATCATCATTTCATAATACTATGCATAGCAGAATATCATATTTCTCATCATCATCTCATAAATACTATGCATAGCAGAACATCATATTCACATAATGCATTTACTTAGTTTCTTAGGTGACTTAAAGTTACTTTCATCATCATTTTCCTGGGCCACCCTATACTCCACCCTTTTGGGAGTAATCTAGGTTATGAGCTCATACCTTGCTAGTCGTCACCAGCATACTTATCCCTTTTGATAAGTAAAAATTCCGTCTCTACCCTTTTGAGAGAACAGACTAGGGGCAAGAATCACCTTTTCACCGCCTATAGTTTGATGGGTCCAAAGGATCATTTTCTCATATATTTTGAGTCACCTTTAAGTCTTTGCATGTTATATCATAATACAATTCTTCATTCATAATCATCATAACATTTTCTCATTTATAGTCTTATGCCGAAATAATATATACCAACTGGAATCATGCATCTGGAGATTCCCAGGAAGAGAGGTGGGTCACAATGGACACGCTTAAATACCAAATCTTTCCTTAGCCAGAATCTTTCCAAATTGCACTCTTACAGGAATACACTTTCTTCCAGGAATAGAATATGTCTTTATTTCATGCATAAGTTTTCATTGTTTGCAACAACAACTATAACATACAAACCAGGGAATCAATCAATGACACCAAATTCTTAATAAGCATCAAATCACATTTTAAGTACACATAAATTACTAGCTTCCCATAAAATTCTTACAAAGTTTTAAAACTCTTTTAGAACTAATTCCTTTTGTTAAACTTGAAAGAAGTCATAGGACTTTAGGCCTAAATTAACCATGGGACCGATTTATAACTTGAAAGAATGTTCATAATTAAATCTTTCACTTAAGATAAAAGGAGCAAGTCTTGAGCTTTAGAGATTTAGGTGACATCTTTGAATTATTACCATGCTATGCAACCTTATTTTAATCTTATCTTTATAAGGTGATAGCTTGGAATTATAAACATGATATGCAATTCCATTTCTTTATCTTTAAGATTTAAGGTGATAACTTGAAAATTAAACATGATGCAAGAACTTGTAATATAAACATGATGCAAGAAACTTGAGCGCGGAATCCGCATAGGAGAGGAGAGGAGAAGAGAATCTTAAGCAACCTGAGCGCGGTAGTCCGCATAGGACCTGAGGGGATGAGAATTACATTTTTTTTAAGCTCCAATTCTCAAGACTTCTTAAAGAATAAATTCTTTAACTCCAATTATCTCATTTCTTTGCTTATGATTCATAAGCAAGTCTTTGAGCTCTAGGATTTTTAGGTGATGACATAAAATAAACATGCCATGCATTGATTCTTTTAGCCATTATAAAATAAAGTGAGAGCATAAAATAAACATGAGATGCAACTTCTTTATTATCTTTAGAGATTAAGTGACAACTTGAAATTTAAACATGAAATGCAAGCTTGGAAATTTAAACATGAATATGCAAGTTCATTTATTCATTCTTGAGAATTTAGTGATGACATAGAAAGTAAACATGGTTATGCAAGGCATAAACTTAAACATGGATGCAAGTTCATTTTATTTCTTTACTAGAGCTCCTCCAAGACTTTAGAGAAATATAAATTCAACCCAATATATCTTAGCAAGACAAAGTGAAAAATACATCTTTCAAGTTCTAAACTCAAGATCATAAAAACATCATAAAAATATTATTCTTTAAAGTTTTGCATCAAGTGGAACTTTCAAGCTTTAGAGGCCTAACTTGTGATGGATTCACAACCCACCCTCAAGGTCCTCATCATCAAGCCATCATCTTAGTCCCACCTAGGCCATATGGCTGAATTGTTCAAAGAAAAAGGAAGAAGAAAACCAAATGGAAAAACTAGAGAAAATCCATGAAATCATCATTTTGAACCAAGAACAACACTTAGCAAAGCATAGAAATAAACTTAAAAACAACTCCCTACCTAATCTGATTTGAAGGAAAGGAAGAGAACTTGGTTTCCTTGAGTGAAATGAAAGAAAATATTCTTGAAAACTTGAAGAAAGAATTCAGCCAAGAGGAGGAGGAAATGAGAGCTTTTGGTGCTCCTAAAACTAGAATTTGTGTAAGTTATGAACTAAGCATCTAAACTATCTTCAAGCATGCCTATTTATAGAGATTTTGCAGCTCATAAATGGACAAAGGAAGGAAAGAAATCTGACCAAAAATTAGAGAAAAAAATAAGGAAGAAAAATCATTTTGTTTGGTGGCTTAAAACATGGAATCATGTTTCCATGTTTTCATGATTCTTTGTTTTCATTCTTTGGATTTTTGTGTAATAATTTTCTGACTTATTACTCAATAATTTCGTGCATTACAGCCTTGTGGAAGAGGATTTTGTGTGTTCCATGTATTTTTTAGGTGTAGGCAAGGTATTCATGCAATTTAGAGAATTTACGGTTAAGGGTTTAAGTGAATTACTAAGCAATTTGGGTGTTTTAAGCAATTTTAGGTTCTAATCAATCTAAATAAATAATTTTGACTCTAGATTAGTAATTAGAATTTAATAAGCTTTAATTTGAGCCTAATATTGCTTAGGTTTCGTTAGACGAATCAAAAATCTCAAAATTTGTAAAACTTACAAAAGAGAGGGCAAAACGGTCATTTTACTTAAAAATTGCCCGAGACCACCCGAGCTTAACCAATGGTTAATCATGGCTTAAAAACACCTTTTAACACATTTTAGTGAGGTTCGGGCTTAGCGGCACGCAAATTGAAGTTAAACACGTAAGGGCGTTTTGGTCATTTCGCGTCGAGCTCAAAATTAGGATTCTTCTCCTCTATTAACACACATAACACAAACAATCCCTTATTAACATCAAAACATCCCCTTGAGGATGGGTGGGGCCCACGATCCTCATTTTCTGAGTAAAATAACCTCAGGGCATTTTGGTCATTTTACACGTACAGAAATTGGGGTTTGCAATACTTGCACGAATTGCTCCTAACTTCTCTTCTAACGTTATATTCCTTTATTAAGGATTGTTTGGTCTCAAATTTTATATAATATTTACCTACGGAATTCGGTAATTCCTAATGATAGTAAAAATTACAGTAAATTGGGGCGTTACATTACTCCCCTCCTTAAAAAGAATTTCGCCCTCGAAATCGTTACCTGAATAGCTCTGGATACTGTGCTTGCATATCTATTCCAGCTTCCATGTAACTTCTTCGGTTTCATCTTGTCCCCATGCTACTTTGACTAGGGGCAACCTTGTTCCTTAACCGCTTAACTCCTCAACGATTCGTGGGTGGTAAAAACGTTAGGTCATCTCTTAATTGTACATGTTCTGGCTCTAGTACATGACTTGGGTCAGAATGATATTTCCTTAACTGGAGACATGGAAAACATCATGAAGGTTGGAGAGACTCCTGGGTAGGGCTATACGGTAGGCTACAGACCTATTTTGCTAAGGATTTCAATGGACCAAGAAATCTGGGCTCAATTTCTTTACTTTCATTGCTCGGCCTATGCCTGGGGGGTGATTCTTAGGAACACATGGTCCCCTTCTTGAAAATCTAGCGGTTTTCGCCGCTTGTCCGCATAGTTTTTCTGCGACTTTGAGCAGGAGAATCTTATCCCTAATCTTCTTGATTTGTTCCGTCGTTTCCCTCACAATATCCGGTCCAGTAGACTTTGCTCTCTGGGCTCATACCAACATAGAGGTGATTGACACTTCCGTCCATAGAGGGCCTCGTATGGTGCCATACCGATACTTGCATGATAACTGTTGTTATATGCAAATTCAATCAGTGGGGTACTTATCCCAACTCTCTCTTTGATCTAAAACACAAGCCCTCAACATGTCCTCCAAAGTTTGGATAGTTCTTTCAGATTGACCGTCCGTTCGGGTGATAAGCCGTGCTCAAACAGAGCTTTGAACCAAACGCCTTCTGAAAGGCTCCCCAAAACCGTGACGTGAATCGCGGATCTCGATCCGAGATTATCGACGGACTCCGTGTAACCTTACTATCTCCTTAATATATAACGTGCTAACCTATCCAAGGAATAAGTCACCTTAATAGGTAAAAGTGGGCTGACTTAGTCAACCGATCCACTATTACCCAAATGGCGTCATGATTCGCTTGGGTCCTGGAGTCCAGTTACAAAATCCATGGAGATACTATCCCACTTCCACTCGGGGATTGATAGGGGTTGCAACATTCCAGAGGGTCTTTGGTGCTCAATCTTCACCTTTTGACATACCAAGCATTTATTCACCCATGTGCACACATCCTTTTTCAATCCAGGCCACCAGAACATCTTCCTCAAATCTTGATACATCTTGGTGGCACCAGGATGGAGGGTGAAATGACTCTTATGGGCTTCCTCCAAAATATCCTTTCGGAGGTCACCACTAGCAGGTACACATATACGACCTTCAAACCTCCATAAACTATCATTCCCTTGGGTAAAACCTTTCAACTTATCAGCTCTTACCGCCTCAAGGTCTCTTGAAATTCTATCTTTCCTTTGGGCTTGAGCAATTCTTTCCTTGAATTCACTTGTCACACTAAGGTGACAAGCTCTTATGCCCTTAGTGGTCAAGGTCATTCCTAGGTTGAGGTCTCTAAATTGCTCAATTAACTCAATCTCTTTCACCATCAAACGGGACACTTGTAAGGATTTCCTACTTAGGGCATCAGCTACAACATTAGCTTTACCTGATGATAGTTTAACCCGAAATCATAATCTTTTAAAAACTCCATCCACCTTCTTTGCCTCATGTTTAGCTCTTTTTGATCAAAGAGATATTTCAAACTCTTGTGATCAGAAAACACCTCAAACCTCACTCCGTATAAATGGTGTCTCCAAATCTTTAGAGCAAACACGAGGCTAACTCAAGGTCATGGGTGGGGTAATTTGCCTCATGTGGCTTGAGTTGCCTCGATGCATAGGCCACCACTTGCCTATCCTGCATCAGGACACAACCCAAACCCTTCCTCGAAGCATCACAGGACACTTCGAAGGCACATTGGGGTCGGGTAACACTAAAACAGGGGTTGAGGTTAGCTTGTGTTTCAGCTCTTGAAAGCTCTTTTCACACTCCTGGGTCCATGAAAAAGAGGTGTTTTTCCTAGTTAGCTTAGTCAGGAAGGGAAATCTGGAAAATCCCTTGATAAACCGACGGTAACCAGCTAAACCTAAGAAGCTCCTTACTTCATTACCGTGGTTGGTCTTTCCCAGTTTACAACCGTTTCCACCTTACTAGGATCTACAGGAATTCCTTTCTTAGATACTACATGCCCTAAAAATTTCACCTCATCCAACCAGAATTCACACTTAGAAAGCTTGGCATATAGTTTCTTTTCCTTTAGGATTTCCAGGACTATAGTTAGGTGGCGTTCATGCTCCTCGTGGGTCTTAGAGTAGATGAGAATGTCATCTATAAAGACAACCACAAACTGATCTAAATAGGGTCTAAAGATCCTATTCATGTAATCCATAAAAATTGCCGGAGCATTGGTTAATCCAAAGGACATTACTGCAAACTCAAATGGCCGTATCGGACGAAAGGCCGTTTTTGGTATATCTTCATCTCTCACCCTAATCTGGTGGTAACCTGACCTCAAATCAATCTTAGAAAACACTTTGCCCCTTTAAGCTGGTCCATCAAGTCATCTATCCTAGGCAAAGGGTATTTGTTCTTCACTGTCACTTTATTCAATTGCCTATAGTCAACACACATCCTCATACTCCCATCCTTTTTCTTCACAAACAACACAGGGGCTCCCCAAGGTGACGCACTAGGTCTACAAACTTTTTCTCCAATAAATCCTCCAATTGAGCTTTCAACTCGGTCAACTCTAATGGGGACATCCTGATGGGGCTATGGATATGGGACCTGCACCGAAGCAATTCTATGGAAAACTCTATCTCTCTCTGGGGAAACTCTGTATCTCATCTGGAAATACTTCGGATAATTTCTTACTATCGGTATCTCATCGATACTTTGCTCAAAGTCTACATCACTAGCGGCTAAGAAAATATAACCTTTACTCTCACCCTTACCACAGCCCATTTCTACAATGTTATGTAAAGACTTATGGGTTTCTTAGGTCTAATGGGAACAGGAAGAAAAGTAATGGTTTTCTCATAGGCTTAACAGGACACGGTTGGCTTCAAGCCAATCCATGCCAAGAATCACATCTAAACCTTGCATGGGTAAGCAAATGAGATCTAAAACAAATGATCTATTCTCAATAACAAAATGGCAATCTAAACAACATTTACAAGTCCTAACGGGTTTTCCAGGAGGGTAGAAACAATAAGGTCAAAAGGAAGCTCAGTTATATGCAAGTTAAGGGTTTTAACACACGAGTGGGAGATAAAGAATGGGAAGCGCCAGAATCATATAGTACAATTAAGTTTCTACCATACATATTACACTTACCTTCCACGAGATTTCGTGACTTTGTCGTTTCTTCAGGCATTAACGGTGAATACCCTTCCTTGGTATTCGGCTTGGGATTGGGGGTTGGCGGGTTCCTTTCGTGCATTCTCCTGAGTAATGACCTGGTTTTCACACCGGTAGCACACGTTTGTTCCTCGACATGGCATGCTCCCATGATTCTTGCCGCACTTGGGACATTCCATGGATGGCACGGGTCGTGGAGGTGCTGCGGACCTCTTTGTGGTGCTTTCCCTTTATTGTTATTATTGTTGTTGTTGCGATTGTTGCTGGGATTATTATAGCGGTTGTTGTTGTTGTTCGGTCTTCCTTGATGAAAGTTCCTTTGTGGCACTTGTGATCTTGATTGATGTGGAAATGGAGGTCGATTTTGCCTCTTGAACTGTTGACCTTGAGGTGTCAGCTTTTAATGATATTCTCAGACTTTGAAGTACCCAGCTTTCTCCCTTCTTCAATGATGCGGCATTTGTTGACTAAGGTAGAGAAATCCCTAATTTCCAAGTGCGCAACCTCCACATTAAGTTCTGCCTTTAACCCTGACTCGTATTTAATGCATTTCCAATACTCATCAGGGTTACCTTGGTACATCCTTGAGAACTTAATGAGTTCCTCAAATCTGCAGGATACTGAGCCACATTCATATTCCCCTGACAAGTTGCATGAATTCAATGTCCTTAGCATTTCTAACCGACTCCAAATACTTCTGTAAAAATGGACCTTGAATAATTCCCAATCAATGTCCACTTCGGTTGCCTCCAGGAGTCTTCGAACACCATCCACCAGAAGCCGGCATCACCCTCAAGCATGTGGGTGGCAAAAGTGACCTTCGCTCCTCTGAACATGGAACTACAAAGACCTTCTCATATTCCGAATCCATTCATCTGCTACATTAGGATTCAGGGTCCCTTGAAAACAGGTGGATTCGCCTTACGAATTCCCCGAAACGAGCATGTTCGGGAATTTCATGTCCTTGATTTATATTAGCTTGACGATTCTGATCCATCCGTTCCATCATCATTCTCATGGTCCTTGCTACGTCGCGAAGTGCTTCAGCGGTCTCATTATCTTGGTTATTCTGCCGCGCTTCTAGTCGTTGTCGTCGTGCCATTGGTCCCTATACACACAAAACAGGAACACTGAGGTGATCAAGCCCAATATTCCATGCAAAGTGAGCAAGTTACCATGGCACTTTCAACATACAGGAGTCATGTATTTCTAATCCTCAAGCTCATCCTAATGATAAACATCTACACATGACATTACTAACGTATTATGCTTTAGAGCATAGTCAGTCCAATCCTCAGGCTCCGTGAGAACGAACTTCTGATACCAAAATGTAACACCCTAATAATTAACCCAATACACCTAGGAGGATCTGATTAATTACTAGACTTTACTCTTTGCTTCAGTCCTTAATCATGCTTTGAAAATACTTAGTGAAATTACGAGCCATTTTTTTTTAAACATAATTGAAAACGTGAGCGCGCTTAACGTGAATGATTTAGCAAAATTTAAAAGACACATAGGAATTTACAAACATCACATCATAATATATTGGCTCCATCATACAGCATCCATAATTACATATCATATAGATATTTTGCCTACCAACAGAATAAGACTAAGTGTAGGCAATCTAATAAAACATAAATAATATATGGATGGAAGGACATCCATTAATGGCACCTAGTAATAACACTCCAGGGATAGGGATAGATATCTGAAATATACGAGTGAAACTAGCAGGATTCAAGTTCAGCTACCCTGACAGCCTCAATGTGATTCACGAACGCTTCCTTCGTTTCTAAGACGAGATGGAAAGAAAAATAGAGGGAGTGAGAAACTTATAAAGAATCTCAGTAGGGTACTCACCTCATGATGCATTGTGTCATCATCATCGTCCCCAGGAACCTCGGGTTATTATGAAATAGTGAGCATGCTAAGATTGATTTATTAAGTTCGAAAATATACTTTACCGAGGTTCGTCCTTTTAATCATGCGTCTTATAATGCATCATAAACTTAGCATGTCATGTTTATAATGAACTTTTCCTTTCATATATAATAACATAGTTATGCATAAAATCACATCATATTCCTCATCATCATTTCATAATACTATGCATAGCAGAATATCATATTTCTCATCATCATCTCATAAATACTATGCATAGCAGAACATCATATTCACATAATGCATTTACTTAGTTTCTTAGGTGACTTAAAGTTACTTTCATCATCATTTTCCTGGGCCACCCTATACTTCACCCTTTTGGGAGTAATCTAGGTTATGAGCTCATACCTTGCTAGTCGTCACCAGCATATACTTATCCCTTTTGATAAGTAAAAATTCCGCTCTACCCTTTTGAGAGAACAGACTAGGGGCAAGAATCACCTTTTCACCGCCTATAGTTTGATTGGTCCAAAGGATCATTTTCTCATATATTTTGAGTCACCTTTAAGTCTTTGCATGTTATATCATAATACAATTCTTCATTCATAATCATCATAACATTTTCTCATTTATAGTCTTATGCCGAAATAATATATACCAACTGGAATCATGCATCTGGAGATTCCCAGGAAGAGAGGTGGGTCACAATGGACACGCTTAAATACCAAATCTTTCCTTAGCCAGAATCTTTCCAAATTGCACTCTTACAGGAATACACTTTCTTCCAGGAATAGAATATGTCTTTATTTCATGCATAAGTTTTCATTGTTTGCAACAACAACTATAACATACAAACCAGGGAATCAATCAATGACACCAAATTCTTAATAAGCATCAAATCACATTTTAAGTACACATAAATTACTAGCTTCCCATAAAATTCTTACAAAGTTTTAAAACTCTTTTAGAACTAATTCCTTTTGTTAAACTTGAAAGAAGTCATAGGACTTTAGGCCTAAATTAACCATGGGACCGATTTATAACTTGAAAGAATGTTCATAATTAAATCTTTCACTTAAGATAAAAGGAGCAAGTCTTGAGCTTTAGAGATTTAGGTGACATCTTTGAATTATTACCATGCTATGCAACCTTATTTTAATCTTATCTTTATAAGGTGATAGCTTGGAATTATAAACATGATATGCAATTCCATTTCTTTATCTTTAAGATTTAAGGTGATAACTTGAAAATTAAACATGATGCAAGAACTTGTAATATAAACATGATGCAAGAAACTGGAGCGCGGAATCGCATAGGACTAGGAGGGAGAAGAGAACTTAAGCAACCTAGCGCAGTCCACAGGACCGTGAGGGGATGAGAATTACATTTTTTTTAAGCTCCAATTCTCAAGACTTCTTAAAGAATAAATTCTTTAACTCCAATTATCTCATTTCTTTGCTTATGATTCATAAGCAAGTCTTTGAGCTCTAGGATTTTTAGGTGATGACATAAAATAAACATGCCATGCATTGACTCTTTTAGCCATTATAAAATAAAGTGAGAGCATAAAATAAACATGAGATGCAACTTCTTTATTATCTTTAGAGATTAAGTGACAACTTGAAATTTAAACATGAAATGCAAGCTTGGAAATTTAAACATGAATATGCAAGTTCATTTATTCATTCTTGAGAATTTAGTGATGACATAGAAAGTAAACATGGTTATGCAAGGCATAAACTTAAACATGGATGCAAGTTCATTTTATTTCTTTACTAGAGCTCCTCCAAGACTTTAGAGAAATATAAATTCAACCCAATATATCTTAGCAAGACAAAGTGAAAAATACATCTTTCAAGTTCTAAACTCAAGATCATAAAAACATCATAAAAATATTATTCTTTAAAGTTTTGCATCAAGTGGAACTTTCAAGCTTTAGAGGCCTAACTTGTGATGGATTCACAACCCACCCTCAAGGTCCTCATCATCAAGCCATCATCTTAGTCCCACCTAGGCCATATGGCTGAATTGTTCAAAGAAAAGGAAGAAGAAAACCAAATGGAAAAACTAGAGAAAATCCATGAAATCATCATTTTGAACCAAGAACAACACTTAGCAAAGCATAGAAATAAACTTAAAAACAACTCCCTACCTAATCTGATTTGAAGGAAAGGAAGAGAACTTGGTTTCCTTGAGTGAAATGAAAGAAAATATTCTTGAAAACTTGAAGAAAGAATTCAGCCAAGAGGAGGAGGAAATGAGAGCTTTTGGTGCTCCTAAAACTAGAATTTGTGTAAGTTATGAACTAAGCATCTAAACTATCTTCAAGCATGCCTATTTATAGAGATTTTGCAGCTCATAAATGGACAAAGGAAGGAAAGAAATCTGACCAAAAATTAGAGAAAAAAATAAGGAAGAAAAATCATTTTGTTTGGTGGCTTAAAACATGGAATCATGTTTCCATGTTTTCATGATTCTTTGTTTTCATTCTTTGGATTTTTGTGTAATAATTTTCTGACTTATTACTCAATAATTTCGTGCATTACAGCCTTGTGGAAGAGGATTTTGTGTGTTCCATGTATTTTTTAGGTGTAGGCAAGGTATTCATGCAATTTAGAGAATTTACGTTAAGGGTTTAAGTGAATTACTAAGCAATTTGGGTGTTTTAAGCAATTTTAGGTTCTAATCAATCTAAATAAATAATTTTGACTCTAGATTAGTAATTAGAATTTAATAAGCTTTAATTTGAGCCTAATATTGCTTAGGTTTCGTTAGACGAATCAAAAATCTCAAAATTTGTAAAACTGCACAAAGAGAGGGGCAAAACGGTCATTTTACTTAAAAATTGCCCGAGACCACCCAAGCTTAACCAATGGTTAATCATGGCTTAAAAACACCTTTTAACACATTTTAGTGAGGTTCGGGCTCTAGCGGCACGCAAATTCGGAGTTAAAAACTTAAGGGCGTTTTGGTCATTTCGCGCGTCCAAGCTCAAAATTAGGATTTTTCTCCTCTATTAACACACATAACACAAACAATCCCTTATTAACATCAAAACATCCCCTTGAGGATGGGTGGGGCCCACGATCCTCATTTTCTGAGTAAAATAACCTCAGGGCATTTTGGTCATTTTACACGTACAGAAATTTGGGGTTTGCAATACTTGCACGAATTGCTCCTAACTTCTCTTCTAACGTTATATTCCTTTATTAAGGATTGTTTGGTCTCAAATTTTATATAATATTTACCTACGGTAATTCGGTAATTCCTAATGATAGTAAAAATTACAGGAAAAATTGGGGCGTTACATTACTCCCCTCCTTAAAAGAATTTCGCCCTTGAAATTCGTTACCTGAGAATAGCTCCTATCCTTGGCTTATATCTGATTTCAGCTTCCATGTAACTTCTTCGGTTTCATCTTGTCCCCATGCCACTTGATGCTGTACAACTGCTGAACCCGCTGAACTCCTCCGGTCAAGAATTCCGTGGGTGGTAAGTTAAACGTAAGCATCATATCTTAATTGTACATGTTGGCTTAGTACATGACTTGGGTCAGGTTATATTTCCTTTAATCTGGAGACATGGAAAACATCACGAAGGTTGGAGAGAATTTGGTGAACCTATACGTAGGTTACAACCCCATTTTGCTAAGGATTTCAATTACCAGAAATTCTTGGGCTCAGTTTACTTTCATTGTCCGGCCTATGCCTGTGGTGGGGGTGATCTTAGGAACACATGGCTCCCTTCTCAAAATCTAGCGGTTTTCGCGCTTGTTCGCATAGTTTTTCTGCGACTTTGAGGGTTAAATTTTATCCCTAATCTTCTTGATTTGTTCCGCGTTTCCCTCACATATTAGTTCAGTAGCCTTTGCTCTCGGGCTCATACCAACATAGAGGTGATTGACACTTCCGTCCACAGTGCTCGTACTGTGCCATACTCCAATACTTGCACTAAACTCGCTGGTTATATGCAAATTCAATCAAGTGCAGTGCACTTATCCCAACTCTCCTTTGATCTAAAACACAAGCCCTCAACATGTCCTCCAAAGTTTGGATAGTTCTTTCAATTGACGCTCCGTTGGCCACAAGCCTGTCAAAAACAGTAGCTTTTAACCAAACGCCTTCTAAAGGCTCCCCAAACCGCTACGTGAATCGAATCCCATCCGAGATTATTGACGGTATCTCCATGTAAACCTTACTATTTCCTTAGAACATATAATCGCGATGAACCTATCCAAGGAATAAGTCACCTTAATAGGTAAAAGTGGGCTGACTTAGTCAACCGATCCACTATTACCCAAATGGCGTCATGATTCGCTTGGGTCCTCGGTAGTCCAGTTACAAAATCCATGGAGATAACTATCCCACTTTCCATTGGGGATCTAGAGTGGGTTGCAACATTCCAGGTGGGTCTTTGGTGCTCAATCTTCACCTTTTGACATACCAAGCATTTATTCACCCATGTGCACACATCCTTTTTCAATCCAGGCCACCAGAACAATTTCCTTAATTCTTATACATCTTGGTGGCACCACTATCAGGGCTAATGACTCTCACGGGCTTCCTCCAAAATATCCTTTCTGAGAGGTCACCACTAGCAGGTACACATATACGACCTTCAAACCTCCATAAACTATCATTCCCTTGGAAGAAAAGCCTTTCAGCTGATTGTAGCTTTATTGCCATAAGGTCTCCTAAACCGTACTTTTCCTTTGGGCTTGAGCAATTCTTTCCTTGCACATCACTTGTCACACTAAGGTGACAAGCTCTTACGC
>JAMLFY010000828.1:0-22830 GCA_030441495.1 Dalbergia oliveri
TGCAACTGTAAAATTGATTTTGTCAATTTTTTAACATGTTTGGTTTTCCAATAGGATACAATTCTAGAATTGATTTTGGATTCAAAGTCAATTTTAGTAGAAGTGAAAAATTGTTACTTCTAGGTTTTACTCTTATAATAATTTTCAAAATCACTTCTAGATCAAACTAACAAACATAAATCACTTTACCTCAAAATCAACTTTAAGAAAATTCAATTAATATCCAATAATCAATCTACAAAAAATACAAATCAACACACAATTTAGAATCATCTTTAACTAAAATCAATTCTGATAGAAACAATTATATCAAAATCAATTCTTCAAATGTAGAAATGAACACACTTCATGAGTAAAAGAAATTCTAGCTCAATTGATTACCATAATATTTTTGGCCTATAACAGTACTTGTTTTCCTTTTCTTTTAACACATGAAAAGTATTATTTTTATATATAAAAAAAATTAATTTCTTTATTTAAAAATATTACCTTAGATAATTGATCATATTTAATATAGTAATCATATGAAAAGTAATCTCTTAACTTGAAAATATAGCTTAACAAAAGCTAGACCTTTTAACCTAATGTATCACCTTTCACAGGATTATTGTTAGATCAAACGTAATCAATTGCCTATAATAACATCTTTTAATAGAGAAGACATATCTTTTAACACTGAAGACAGCATATTTTTAAAGGTTTTTTTGACGAACATAATTTTAATAGATAGTACTTAAGTACTTACGTAGATGCAGACAACAATTTTTTACGCGTTAGAAAAAAATTTAAAAAAAAAAGGCTTTGTTTACGGGCAAAAGAATGTTGTACTAAAACTAAACCTGTACAAAGTTTCTCTTATACGAGACTTTATATAATTAGGAAATAGATGATGCCTAAAAGGATGACCATATATGTATATGTATTCCTATCAAGGTTACAAAGAATCGGGTTGTTGTCTCCGTCTCGGAACCATGCGGGTTGAAAAGCTGGTATCTTACGGATTTTCTTGTCTCTGACTCTGGATTTCTTCTTCCGCATGTCGTGAGCAATATATATCCCTTATTTCTGCTTCTTCTTCTCTCTCCTCCACATCAGCTCTGCACCAGAAAACCGTCATTTTTAATTCCCTTCCTGATCTCGTGGTCAGTTTCAATATTGTCATCTTCTTCGTTTTTGTTGTTCCAAAAAAGGTTTCTATTGTCAAGACAAGCAATGTTAGCGAGTGAGTTTTGCTGCAATTGATATGTATGCTGGTTTTATCACTACACCTGAAGATGATGACCAGGTAAAAGGGAAGGAGCCAGCAGAAAAAAACAGCTTCAATATCAGATTCGTCAGAACGCTTTCAATAAATTTAGCATTGAAAGCTGAATTCATATCAAATGTGACTCAGCTAGCTAGCGTGCTTAGTTGTGCTTAATTATGCTATGGGTTGAGGTTGTTGTTGGGGTGAACATCGAGAGAATTCATGCATGGCATATGCAACATTTTCTAGGATGTATGTAGATCTAATAGTACATAGGTTGATGCCAAAATTTCAGACAAAAAGGACCTGAACTTTTGAGGCTTTGTTAGTCATGGGAACTCAACTTCCAGATTTGACTTCATATTATAAAAGAAAATTAATCATACGTGCCCCTTTACATTTTTTTACTAAGCGATTTGTTCAGGGTATTTAAATAAATTTTGAATGTGGACAACTTGGGATCATGCATAAATTGTATATAAAAAATAAATAAACTTAATATTACTAGAAAAAGATGGTGTCTTTAAAATGAAATTAAAGTTTAATAAAGTATGTTAGGACCAGTGAATTAGATTTGGATTTTGGGATAACCAAATTTAAACTTGTTTGATCGAGTAGCTATGATTGAGTTCTTTATTATGGGTCATATTTCAGTTTATTCGGTTACCGCAAAGGGAAAATTCCTGAAAATCTTACATGGATGAGTAATAAGATTATGCTGAGTGTGGAAGGTCTTACATGAGTTTTCGAAGGAGGTCCTGGAATTTGTTAACTTTACATGTTAATCTTCGAGTGTGTTTGGAGTTTTATTTGGATATTTTCAAAATATGATTCACATAAAATTAAGTTTTTCTTATAACTTTTACTTCAAACATAATTTTAAAGTTTCAAATAAAAATCTAAAATATATTTTCGCAATGTTGGATTGAGGAAATATATAATTTGGTATTTATATATATTTGAAGTGCTATTAAAAAAAAAAGATTCTGACACGATGAGTTATACATGCATCTTTGTGAAAAAGGAATTCAGCCAAGTTATCCATATTAGGCAAGTCGTGGGAGAAACCAAATTCATATGGGCTTCGGAATACAACGAACATTATTTGAATTATTTGAATATCTGAAAGTAGATGCTCCATTTATACATGTATTTTATCACAATTAAATAAGATTGTGACTCCCATTTATCTCCACTCATTAATCTCCTCTATTTTTGAATTTGATGGGCACTCACTTTAAATATACAAATATCATTATTATTTGGAATGATACAAATGTTAATTGCTCTTTTGAAGACGAAAAATTCTTGTACAGACACAGTTTGGTAGTACAAAAAAAATGAAAAAGGTAATGGTTTGGTAACTTTTTTTTTGGTTATTATTTTCTCTGTATTTAAATAATTATTCATTTTAAAAATTTATTTTATCTAGAAATATTTGTTCATTTTAAAATTTAAATGGTCTTTAATTATTTCTTTCCAATAATACTTTTATTAAATATTATTTATTTATTAGTAAAAGATGAGAGAAAGTAGCAATATTAAAAATAAAATAATTTAATAAATTACTACTAAATTTTACTATTTGATATTTTATCAATTATTTTCTTAATTCAGTGATTATTTAAAATTGGATAATTATTTAAGAAAAAAGAGAGTGGTATTTTCATACATTTTATTCATTTGAATATCTGTACTCATTTACTGGATCATAAATGTGAGTTAAGAAGCTTTATATCGAAGGGGTTGATTATGATATCTTTTTTTTTTTGGCTCCATGGCAATTTTTCTATTTCGATGTTTGTCCTTTTGTTTTTGTTTGAGAAGTTTCTTGTGTTTTTCTTTGTATCATATTTATTGTATCAAACGTTTCATATATATATATATAGACTGTGTAGAATTGTTGTTAAGACTTTCTTAACCAGTTTTTAATGTACTTTATATAAATTTACAAATTTTACTCTTTAATAAAAATAAATTTATTACTTTTAATTTCTTAACAAGTACTCTTAATATTAGTTACTCTGTCCACAAAAAAAAAAGGAATATTAGTTACTCCATAGAACATATTATTATTATTAAGGTTTTTCTAACATGCACCTAGGACATTGGTTAAAAATATCAAATGAAGTTTTAAAATTTGTAGTATGTCTCATAGTTTGAAAACATAGCGTTTAGGGTGTGTTTGGTTTTACTTTTTATCTTCAATTTTTCAGCTTTTAAAATTTTATGAAGAAAAATATATAAAAATTTAAAATAAAAATTAAAAACTGAATTTTTGTAGTTCTCATAATTTTTAATATTTCATTTATAAAATTTTAAAAATTAAAAAATTTAAAATAAAAACTATAAATTAAAACCAAATGCACTCTTATCTTCTCACTATCAAAGTTTTTATTTTTTATTTCTTAACCAATTCCTTGTATAAATCCTTATTATTATTAATTTCATCCCTACAAAAAATAGTCGTATTGAAAAAATAATGAAACTAATATATTAAAAAAATTACTGTAGTTAGTTATAATTTATGATCAGATGTACTGTTTTTTTAATATATAAGTTTTATATTTTTTGAAAGGTAACTATCATTCTTAACGGGTAGTTTTAGTAGTAATCATTATTATTATTATTATTACTTATATTATCATTACAACGAAAAAACTGTGTATAGTGCGGGCCAATCCTATTTTCACTGGTGCATAGATTGGCCAACCTCATTAATGTCTTTACTTGTGTGCACTATTCAACCAAAAGTAGACACGATTACGTTGAAAGTCGAAAGAAACACGAGTTTTTTGAAAGAAAAAAATAATGACACGTCCATCTTACGGTTCATTGGGAATGGGATGAAAACGACCGTAGTTTTAAGGGAATTAGTTATAACTCAAGATTAGTTAAGGAGATTTGTCTTATTAAGTCAAATTTTGAAGGACGAGCGTGTGGAGCTATCTAGTCTCCATGCCTTGCTATAACCCTTCCTTTCTAGCATCCCTTCTTTTTCTCCTCTCTGACTCCATGAGATGAGAGTACACCCAGTAACAACTTTTAATTAGTCACTTTTCTAGCTACCAACCCTCACCCTCTTAAACCCCCTATTTAACCCCTATACACGAGACAAGTCCATGTGATCTTTAATTCCTTGGTTTTCGCCCTCAACATTAGTAGTAATGCAAGGTAAACAAGCAAGTGCATAAAACACTTGCACATACTCTACAATGAAACTAACTCAAAAGGCCAAAAAAACAACGAATGAAAAGCAATAGGTAAGAAACCAAAGTGGGAGGAACAAGTTCTGAGCGCCGCCAGAGTAATCATTCAAAATGATAATCACTAGAGACCAGAAAATCCTCTCCAAGTTCTCACGAATAAATTCCGATATTAAAAAAACTGGAAGACACACACAGAGCCAGCTAAAAGCAGCTTTATCATACCCCTCCTGCTCGAAAATCTTCACTCTTTATTACATGTTGGGTGGAGAACTGTGGATACATCAGACCCTGAAAATAAATCGGCGTGCATTGAATTTATTTTATTTTTTTTTCAGTTTTATATAGTACTAGTAATTCCGAAACACTTGACTTATAAAAAATGCTCATAGAGAAGGAGAAAAAGGAGAATCTGCAAAGATACTAGAACCCATAGTTTCTTATTCAGTTTCACTAAAATCTTCAATCCAAAGTCAATCAAACTTTACATAGCTTTCCCCCAAATAAAAAGAAAGAGAAAACTTTACAACGCCCCAAAATGGCAACGTATCCTTGCATTATTCTCCACAATCGTGATATCCTTCCTTGCGTACGTAGTCTTGGAAATAGTCGAAGGCAATTACAACTGTTGTGCTCCTTAGCTGTCGCAATATTCCCTGAGAAAAATGTGGTCCTCTAAAAGTAGAACAATGTATTTATCCTATTCTATTTAATAATAATATATAAATTTTTATTAAATAAAATAAAATAAATATATTATCTTATTCTCAAAATACGTGATAATTTTTTATAAGCCACACCAAAAACCTAAGGATTTATCCTTACGACTTCCACAAAATTGACAGTGACCAACTGTATTAACTGCGATAAATGGTTTATTTTCGGATTTAATAACATTGCTTGTTGGTTTATTTTAGGATTTAATAACGGTGTAGGTCTATATGTTAGATTTATTGGACATAAATATATGGAGAAAATTGGCATAGTAGTATGGTATGGGAACACTCTAGTAGATGATGAAGATGCGTAAAGGTTCATCGGTTATAAAAGGTCAGTAATGTTGTACACAAAAAGAGGCTGGTAATGTTGACATCTTTTGAAAAGGTAGGCCTAAGAATTAGCTATGTGCATTGCGCAATGTCCATGCATGCATGCCATTGATGCCAGCTCCATGGAGCACTGTGGAATGAAGCACAGAAACAGAGAGGAGATTTCCATCATGCCATGCATGCACAGTGTGGGGTACAGCCTCCCTCATCAAGCTTGCAGTAGCAAGTTACATAGCATTGCCCTAGCTACAAAATGGTAATTACCCTAAAAAAGTAATAATGAGACATAAACCCCGTCACTTAATCTTGCATCGATTCATAGTAAGTACTACTACCTCCATTGTCCAATTTTAAACATTCATCAAAATTAAAAAAATAATTAAAAACATTAATGTTGAAAAAAATTAAAAACAATTTCCTAAAGTGTTATTCTTTCACTAATTTTTCTTCCATTTTCACTTAAATAGTTAATACTATTTAAATTTTTTAAATAAATAATTATTTCTAGGTAAATTTTTTTAAAAAAATTAACAACTATTCAAAAAAAGAAAGAGTACATCTTTGTATTCACTATTTATAGAATATCATATCGATATACTCCTGTATATCATTAAATAGGTTATAGACCACATTTAGTTTTAGATCTATATCTAATCTAATGATAGATAACATGATGTTTCCTAAAGTGTGAATATAAATAATATTATTTATTCTAAAATAGGTATATATTTGGATAAACTGATATATCAAAGAGTATTATTTGAAGATGGAGATAGCAGTTAAAAATAATAAGATTATGTTATTCAAACATCTAAAAATGAATCTTTCATTTAGATATTTAGCTTATTATTGGTAGATTAGATGAGAGAGTGAATATAAGAAAGTAAGAATGATCATTTTATCTAATAGTAATAAGATGATGATCCAAATTGAATATCTATTTTTATACGTGAGAATAATATTATCGATAGTTAAAAACAGCTTTTATTTATCTTTTAAAACAACTAAAATTACTCAATAATTAAAAGGCAAACCAATAAACCGGCAAAAGCAAAAAGTGAAAAACCAGTTTTAATCAGATTTGTCTGTTTCCCATTGTTTGTGTCTCCTCTGAGCCATCGAGTTGTGTGTAGGGCTGGACATGCAATCAATCACTTTCCCAATATCCCTTCCTAGAAGAAAACTCACTCATGCTATCATATCATCACTGTAGGTGTGCGATGCAATAACTCTTCGTATTATAGAACCTCCATAAATAAGAACCGAACCTAGCTGGTGAGCACACACGCCCAGTTCCCTCCTTCATAAATTAAACCTAAATAGCTACAACTCTCACCAAAATTTCTCTCAATCAGCATCATGGAAGAAGCACTAAGGCGTCTCAATGGCATGGCTCCGATCCAAGAGCAAGACCCGCATGACCCCATCTCCGAGAACCACCACAACAACAACAAGAAGTGCGCCACCAACAAGAGGCAGGCGGCAAGGGAAAACGGCGGCGGCGGCGGCTCAGGCGGCGGGACGATGAGGTACCGTGGGGTGAGGCGGAGGCCTTGGGGCCGTTACGCGGCTGAGATAAGGGACCCTCAGTCGAAGGAGCGGCGTTGGCTCGGGACGTTTGACACGGCGGAGGAAGCCGCCTGCGCCTACGACTGCGCCGCCAGAGCCATGCGCGGCGCCAAGGCACGAACCAACTTCGTGTACCCTGATTCTCCCCTCATCCTCATCAAAACCATCTTCATCATCTTCACCATAATCATCATCATCACCACCCTTCAGCCGCTGAGCAACAACTCTTTCAATCCTTCAACTTTCCCAAGCAATCTCCTCAGCAGCAGTGCCACGTCAGCAGCAAGTTAGTTCAAAGCCGCCACGTCAGCAGCGGCGGTGGTGACTTTTCGGTTGGTGGTTGTGGTGCTGGTGCTGGTGGTTTGGCTGCGCCGTTATCATCATCAACGCAGAGAAACGCTAACTCTTCTTCTTCCCTTAACATGCTTTTGTTCCGTGATTTTCTCAATTCGAACCCGTCTCTGGTTTCTTCAGCTTCTTCTGGTGCTCCTCATCACCACCAGTTTTACAACAAGGACGGTGTTTCTTCTTCTTCTTCTTCTACATCATCTTCTGTTTCTTCGGTTCATTCCACTTGTTCGTGTTTCAACCACAGTGGTTGTGGTGTTGTTGGTGCCAATGGAACCACCGAAATTGCTGAAGCTGTTGATGAAGACTCGGAGTTCTTTCCTAGAGAGCATACAGACTCTGGTTTATTGGAAGAGATAGTTCAAAGGTTCTTGCCAAAAAATCAAAACCCACGTCAAAGGAAAATTTCGAGGCTGTGCTCAAAACTGACAGTACTTTCTCCATGCCGGAGCCGTTTCCTCATCATCAACCCACCATGACTGATCACATGTTAGTTTCTTCTTCTGCTGTCACTCATCATCAGGGCTATGATCACCCCCAGACGAGGAGTTATGGTGTGTCTTTTGATCCTCAGATTTTCCCAATGCAGCAATTTGATCCCTTTAGTGGTGGGTTTAACAGCATGCAGGCAATGCCTTTGATGGGAAACGAACAGTTTATGATGATGAATCATGCAGCTGCAGCAGCAGCAGCAGCGTGTCCTACTACTTCTATCATGGAAGATGTTTTTCAGTATCCAGAGCTTTTCAATGATTTGCAGCCAGGATGCAAAATGCTTAACTAGTTTAATTTAATCTATGTCAGCTTCTTAATTGCATGCATGTTTTTTTAATCTTTATCTTAATTAGATGTTTAGAGTCCACAAGCTAAGGTTATTGTTGGTTCCATCATCAGCTAACTTTAATTTAAGCTTCCACTTAGAAGAATCTGGTCTTTTATTAGGGTTTTGTTGTTGGTACGTAGGTTATTTTCACCAAGGTTTGTTTATATATGATCAAAACTGATGATCACTATGTATGTGCTGTGCCTCCAATTATGGACTGGACTGGAATGGAATTTATAGATAATCCTGAGATTGATATCAATGCAATGCTTTATGTTGTTTAAGCGTGCCGTTACCCTTTTCAGTATGGTAGCTCTCTTTTTAGTTTTCCCATTCTGAAAACTGGTTAGTTGGAAAGAGAGAATTGGTTCATGAGAAGGACATACTGGGAGTAAAGTGAATATTGTTTCCTTCCTTGTTTTCAATTGCAGGATATAATGATAGCTATAGCTATTGCTTCTGCGTTGACCTTGGAACTAGAAAAGTTTGTGTCTGTAGCTAGCTAGCTATACTCTTCTTTGGATGGTTCTGCTTTTGTGTTGTGTTATGTGGGCGTGTCTGTTATGCTCTTGGTTTTTGTTTGGAGATAGAGCATACTTGTCTGCATTGAGCAATGCCCGGTTGTGCTGTCGTTTTCTTCTTGTTGTTTGTTGGGTTAGTTTGGGTGTGACTGTGAGTCTGCGATTTAAATTTAAAGTGGAAGTGAGGAAGGAAGGAAAAACCCTAGCCATCAAAAATTCTCTTTTCCCTGGCTATCGAGAAGGGCATATTAGAGGGTCTTCTGGGAGAAAGTGTAGCAACGAGCCGATTGATTGATCGAAAACGAAAAGGCAAGGTTCCAGGGTGACGATTTTCAGTTACGCGACAAAACATAATGTAGGTTAACAATGCTATTAAGACACAAAATAAAAAAAAGTTGAGTGTTTATTGAACGTTGCTGAATTTTATATACTCTATTTATCATATTATATTTAATTATTATTAAGTAGGTATTTTAATAAATATGTATTTTTTGGTGTTTAAATAGCACCACTCATAAGAAGTGTAGTAAATGTGCTCCCTTTTTCCTTTTAGATAATTTTATATTTAAAAATATAATAATGTTATTTCAACACTCATTTTATTGCGTTGATAAGATGGATGGATGAGAATGAGGATAATCACAATCTCATCCAATAATAATAAAGTGTGTGTATAGGTGAGATATCTAAAAGTGGGTATTGAAAAAATATTATTGATAAAAATATCAATCAATTTCATATTTTAATAAAGTATTAATTTTTCTTTCAATGTTACTTCTAATTAATTTCCTATTTTTAAAATATTTAACTTAATATTAACTTTAAATATTGTGCTATATTAATGAATATATAGTGATATATTAATCGAAGAGGAAAAAATTTTAGGGTATTAACCGATCAAAGGTAATTGATTTAAAGGTTTAGAGGTCAATCGATTTAATCAGAATATAATAAAATATTTATATTTAAGTATTTATTAAATAATTATATTTAATTTTTAAATATAAATACTTACACTCATCCCAAAATATATAGATCATAGATTTCAACCTGCTCAAACATAAAATAAAGTAAAATGAAAATGAAAAAACATAGAATTAACAATGGCCTAAATGACATGTATAAGCCCAACATTGAAAGAAGTTCATGTAGGATTATCAACAGAAAACGCGGAAGCGCATCGTACCAACACGACGTAGGAAAAATAGAACCTTCATTGTTTTGATTACCTGAAGAACGCAGTGAAAAAGCTTCACGATCGGTATAATCCGCTCTTCAGAGATCTTCCAGACTATCTCTCGGGGGATGGAGTGTGTGGGCACCGTTCAGATGATGAACGTTTGAGGGTGTCTGTTTCTATGAAAAACACTTAGTCAGGCACAAGGGTGAAAAGATTAGTTTATATATGCTGTGAAGTCCAAGACCTAACCCTAAGCCACATGGGCCATATTGTTCTTGGGCTTTAATCTCACTAAAGTCTTATTGGACTTAAGTGACTAAAGAGCATATAACCCAACAATCTCCCACTTGCTCTTTAAGATACAAACTTGAGTTCATAAACCCAAGACCATGTATCCCATAAGCCATCATCATCTAATATAACACATCCCTTATCTCAAGCTAGCCTGGGATCTACCATTTGTCATCTATCAAGGCTCCTGAATCTACAGAAGATTATCTAATTCATGCTACTCCACTAAAAGCCCGAACGTGAACTCCAAGAATAATGACATTTATAACATGAATATGCATCGCCCCTTTATAGAATGTCTATAATTGATTGACTAGTTTTCTGTTACCCAATCAATTATTTATTTCCTTGACTTGATAGTTTCTCTAATGGATTACATGCACTGGCCATGTCTTCAATATCCAAGTACCGAAACATATCAAGGGGACATTTCCTATAAATTCCATGTTGTTTATCTCATAAACACCAATAACCAAATAGTTTCAATCCCAAAATACCGAGTTATTGGCCATCAATAGATCGAACCTCACCCGTTGGTAAATCAAAGAATGAAAACTATTCGACTACCTATTTAAAATAAACTCAGGATTAAGAGCAACTACATAACTATAGTTATCTGGAGATTTGATTCCTTATGACAGAAAGAACAACTTTAATCAAATCTCTCCTTGATCCATTCAATGTAAGTATTAACTCACACCAATATTTAAAATGATTCGGACAAAATCATCTCATAAATATTAGCCTAAAAAAATGCCCAACTTTATTTAATAGCTTTGAACCTATTCATCAATTGTGAGAACCTATGACCATGTCCTCCATGAACGTATCCATATGATCATATACTTCACAATTGATCCCTTCGTGTTTGTAAATAGTGTGCGGAATAAATGAATAATACCTCATTTATAACATTCAGAAAAAAATACAATGTCATAATGTCTTGCTCAAAAGGCACAAAATAACAAAGTGAAATAACAACTTCCTAAAGCTATAGCAAATCTGAATCCTCCTAAGACCCATAGATGTAACATGCCTCTCGAACACACGTTCAGGCAAACTCTTAGTAAAAGGGTCAGCAAGGTTCTCGTCTAATGCTATCTTGACTACCACTGTATCTCTCTTTCAATTATATCTTGAATCAAGTGGTACTTCCTCTCTATGTGCTTTTGTCTTTTGTGACACCTTGGTTCCTTGGACTGTGCTCCGCCCACTGTTTCAGTAGGAAGTGTGATGGGACGACTAACACTTGGTATCACTTGAAGATCCGTTAGGAACTTCTTTAACCATGCGGCTTCCTTTGCAGCTTCAAGGACTACATACTCACTCTCTGGTAGAGTCAGCCACATGATTGTTTGACACTCCTCCAACAAATGGCCCCGCCATTAAGAGTGAACACATACCCAGAGGTGGATTTTCTTGAGTCAATGTCTCCTTGGAAATCTGAGTCTATAACCAATGGTTTCAAGACTCCCACTAGAATAGACCAACATATAATCTCTCGTTCTCCTAAGGTACTTGAGTATATGTTTAACCGCTATCCATGTTCTTCTCAGGATTAGATTGGTATCGACTTACTACTCCCACTCGCATAGCAGTCTTGTTGGTGCACAACATAGCATACATAAGGCTACCTACTGAAGCATAAGGTATCCTACTCATGCGTTCTCTCTGCTAGGAGTTTTAGGAGAATGCTCCTTAGAAAGATGAATCCCATGCCTGAAGGGTAAAATTCCCTTCTTGGAATTCTCCATGCTTGAACCTGGCAAGTATTTTGTCGATGTAATTAGCCTAGATAATGCCAATACCCTATTCTTCCAGCTCGCAAGAGCTTAATACCAAGAATATAATTGGCTTCCCCTAGGTCCTTCATATCAAAATGCTTGCTCAGCCTTTTATGCCTAATAATACCTCCGTATCATTTCCGATAAGGAGTATATCATCCACATAAAGTACCAGAAAGATATGCGTTTCCTTGGATCCTTTATACACAACGCTCATCAGGACTTTTCTCAAAACCATAAGACTTAATGGCTTGATCAAACTGATGTTCCATGATCTACGCTTGCTTAAGTCCATAAATGGACCTTTGCAACTTGCATACCAAGTTTTCTTGCCCTTTGGCTATGAACCCTTTTGGTTGCTGCATATAGATATCCTCTTCCAAATTTCCATTTAGAAAAGCAGTTTTGACATCCATTTGCCAAATCTCATAATCAAGATTTGCTGAACAGCTAAGAGAATCCGGATGGACTTGAGCATGGCAACCGGCGAAAAGGTTTCTTCATAATCCACACCTTCTATTTGGGTGTACCCTTCGCCACCAATCTAGCTTTGAAGGTTTCAACCTTCCCGTCCGATCCTCTTTCTTGTAGATCCACTTACACCCAATGGGTCTTACCCCTTTTGGTGCATCTACAAGAGACCAAACTGAGTTGGAATACAAAGAATCCATTTCACGATTCATAGCCTCAAGCCATTCCTGAGCATCAACATCCCCTAGTGCCTCGTCATAACTCGTGGGATCATCATCTTCTTCAATGATGACATCCTGAGACGATTCACCCAACAAGAGAAATCTTGCGGGTTTACGAATCACTCTCCCACTACGAGTTTGCCGCACTTGTTGTTGTGCATTTACAGGGGGATCCAATTCTAAATGAGGACCCTCATTAAGAGGATTAACCAATTCATGATTTTGTTGTTCTTCCATAAGCGGTAACGCACTTAGGTTCCACTTGTTGTTCATCATGCTGAATCTCTGGTTCGGTTCCTGTTCCTGTGTGTGTTCAACATCAGGTATATTTTCCCCTCTTTGAACAACCAAGAACAAAAGCTGAACCACCTGAGGTTGAGGTGAAACTTGATCTGAGACTAGCTCATCAAGAATAACCTTACTCCTAGGCTTATAATTTGCCATATAGTCCTCCTCTAAGAAAGTTGCATGTGTGCTCACTATGACCTTCTTTTCCTTCGGACTATAAAACAACCAACCTCTGGTTCCTTTAGGATAGCCTATAAATATGCATACTTCTGGACGCGAGTCCATCTTATTTGGCTTCGGTTGTAAGACATGTGCCGGAGCCCAAACCCGAATATGGTTCAAGGTGGGCTTACACCCTTTCCATAATTCTATTGGTGTCTTTGAAACCGACTGGACGGAGCTAAGTTCAATAGGTACATAGCAGTTTCTAAGGCATATCCCCAGAATGAATCAGAAAGAGATGAATAACTGAGCATAGATCTTGCCATTTCTAAAAGGGTTCTATTTCTCCTTTCAGCAACTCCATTCTGGGGTGTCCCTAGAGAAGATAATTGTGAAACTATCCCCTCTTTGGTCAGGTAAGACTCTCCAGACAGGTATTCACTTCTTAGACCAAGAGTCTTAATTTGAACACCAAGATGCTTTTCTGCTCAGCCTTGAACTCTTGGAATTTTCCAAAAGCTTCAGACTTGTGACGCATCAGGTACACATGTCCAAATCTAGAGTAATCATCAGGAAATGTGATAAAATACTGAGACCCGCCTTTGGCCTGACATTTATTGGTCTACATACATCAGGATGTACCAATTCCAGCTGAAGTGTGGCACGATTTCCCTTGGCCTTGAAAGATCTCTTAGTCATTTTACCCTCTAAACAAGATTCACAAACTGGTAACGGTTCAAAGTTCAGGGATTTTAAAATCCCACTATTGACCAAACCTTGTATCCTGTTAGAGTTAATATGACCCAATCTCAAATGCTAAAGATAAGTTTCATTGAAAACTTTTCTTTTCTTTGATGAATGAACATGCTCAACATCTCCTAATTCAACATGATTAATTTCACAGGCATAGGACTAAGGAAATAAAGACCATTAAACATTACACCGGAACAAATAAAAGAAGATGGACTTCTTATTAAAACTGAGGAATTAAACTGAACTGTCAAACCATGTTTAACTAAACAACTAACAGAAATTAAATTCCTCTGAAATTCGGAATATATAAACAGTCTTCTAAAACCAAAGTTCTGCAATTATCAAAAGATAAAATAACTTGTCCCACTGCTAGTCAGACACAAGCTCCCCATTTCCAAGCTTCAAAACTCTTTGTCCTTCACTTACAGGCAAGCTATGTTTGAACCACTGCAAAAGTAACAAACATGGTTAGTGGCTCCTGAATCAATGATCCATTTATCATTGTAATTCTCCACTAAACAAGCCTCAATCACATGTAAATTACCCATACCTGGTTTATTCATACGTGGGCAATTTTTCTTCCAATGCCCCTTTTGTCCGCACTTGAAGCACTTGCCTTTTGGCTGCTTCATTGCAACTGTTTGGCAACTGGAACTCCTGATCTTCTTTTTCTTGTTTTTGTTCCTTCCCTTGGGTTTCCCTTTAGGTTTCACAGAACTCTCACCAGCAAAATACACGCCCTTTGACTAGAGACGTTCAGGACTTTAAGCTCATGCATCAGTAAGGTCAAGATTCATCTTATTCATATTATAATTCATCTTGAACTGATTGAAGTATTCAGGCTGATTGCAAGAGAAGGTCAACTTTTACTTCTTGTTCAAATTTGACCCCATGGTCTTCAGCCTTCTTGAAGTTTGCTATCATTGTCAGCAATGATCCCGCACACTTCCTCCAGACATCACGTCTTGGTGACCATTCAGCGCATTCTGCCGCAGAGCTGCCAGACGTAGCAAACATGCCATCAAGAGTCTGGAGCATGTTTGCTCCACTCTCAATCATGCTCACTTGCTCCTGAAGGTGACTGGCGAGACTGGCTAAAATATAGCAGCGAACCCACATTTGCCTTCTCCCATTTTTCCTTCTCTTGCTGAAAACGTGCCTTTGTTGCCTCAGGCGCATCTTCAGGTGCTGCCCTGCATAGGGGTAGTTAGAACAAAGTTGAGCTTTTCATATTGAAGAACAATATCCAAATTAGTTTTCCATTGTTTGTAGTTTGTACCATCCATAGGTTTTTGGCTCAAGATAGTAGCTAAAGGATTGAATGAAGACATTTTTCTAAAAACAATGAAAAAACACACTAATTACAAACTAGAATAACAACAAACAGATATAGCGCTAGTAGATTCTAATAACTACTACTTGTTTATTGTGTAACAATCCATTAGTTATCTTTACAAGGCTTACGATGGGCAAGATACTTGTAAAACTAATATTGTTATTTTGGGCCTTCAGTTCCATTGCTAGAGCCTTGATGGGAGGGTTAACAATTTTACCAAAGTTGAATGTATTTAACCATTGTTTACTTTCAAAATTATCTTTAGTGTCTAAGTGTTGCCGACGATGGGCCGTACAAAACTTTACTAAAATTTTGAAAAAATATTAAGGTTTAATCTAGCGAAATCCGATTATCCTTATCCGATGGGTTTTAGCGATAACCATTTCACTAATAAACCCACAATTGGAGTCCCAAGGTTTAATACTTTTTTAAAAAAAATTTAAACCTTCACCCATTCAATTTTTTTAAGTTTAGAATTTTCCAATTTCCAAAAAAAATGTTTCATTCGAAATAATTTTTGTTTGATTTCAAAAACTATGTAAGTAGGTGTAGCCGATGAACGTGCATCACCTAACTTAACGTAATTTTGAAAACATTAAGGTCCTAAAATCTGGTCACTTTACGGTGCGTGTGCCACACAATCATGATACATGATTGTTGTATGCAGCGTGTGTTATTCCATGACCATTTTAGAAAACCCACAAAATTATATTTTCAAAAAACAATTTTCTCTTAGGAATTATCTGGATTATTTGTCTAGATTTTAATTCCACAATAAATTAATCTCATTATTAATCTTGATTTCTAAGAAAATCATAATAATTGATAATTAATCTAGTGGATAACTTAAAATTTAAATAATCGCGCATAATAACTATATACTAGTCGTATCATGACAAAAGTTATTATGCATATATGACATGTGATTATGCAACAATATGGCACCATCCTATTCTATATGGCATGTTATTACAAACATCATGTTAATCGCACATATAATTCATACAATTCAATAAAAGCAATAAATAATTAAACAAATAACTTTAATCCATGGTTTTCCTAAAAAAAAAAAAAAATTACAACTTTGGAATTCCTCTTTCGTCCAGCCCACAATATTTGCCTCAAGCCCCTTTAGGGTATCCATGGGCCCAAAAGCCCAAAAAACCCAATCCTTGGCGAGAAACCCTAGGACACGAAAGAGGAACCCTAGCCGTCCAGGACTGCGCGCCGTCATCCGACTTCGTCTCAGGACGAAACTCCAGGGAAGGACCGCCATGAGGAGACGAGACGCCGCGGAAACACCCAAAAGGGTGTCCCACGCGCCCTCACGCGCGGCTCCACCGCCGCCCGGTGAAGGCCACTCTCAGCGCTTCTGCGGCGCGTGGGCGCGTCCGGCATCCCCGCGCCGCCACCCATCACTTTGTTCGTCTTTCCGTCTCTTCCCAACCATATATGGATCATCCAATTCTAGATCCAGAGGTCCACGAAAGTCTCTGAGTGTTGATTGCTCATCTTCTTCGCGTTCTCGATCTTGAACTTTTACAGAAATTCAAAAAATACATAGGAAAATGCGAAAAACATAAAATAAAGCAAGGAGGAAACCTAATCATATGGGATTAGCCTCCTTGTTACAAACCAAGAGAAACACAAGAGATCTAACCATGGATTAAAGCGATTAACCGATTAAAAATTAAGACTTTTACCGAATATGAACTATAAGCGAATAAATAACATGAAATAAATAACAAATACAGAAAAATAAGGTGCCATATTTTTCAAAAAAAATTTGAAATAAATCACATGAAATATAAATTAATATCAAAACTCTCTTTTCTCATCGTAATCCCTCTAATACCAATTGTAGGATTATCAACAGAAACGCAGAAGCATCGTACCGACGCGACGTAGGAAAAATAGAACCTTCATTGTTTTGATTACCTGAAGAACGCAGTGAACCGAAGCTTCACGATCGGTAGTTATCCGCTCTTTGACAGATCTTCCAGACTATCTCTCGAGGGGATGGAGTGGCTGTGTGGGTTAGACTGATGAACGCCTGCCAGGGTGTCTGTTTCTGATGAAAACACTTAGTCAGGCACAAGGGTGAAAAGATTAGTTTATATATGCTGTGAAGTCCAAGACCTAACCCTAAGCCACATGGGCCATATTGTTCTTGGGCTTTAATCTCACTAAAGTCTTATTGGACTTAAGTGACTAAAGAGCATATAACCCAACAGTTAAATACTTGGATATTTGTTGGCAAGTCGAATGGAATTGCTTTCCACTTCATTGTGCTCCTAGTCCCATTGTACCTAAGCTTTCCTTTCCGTTACTTTCCCATTTTGTCTTCTCTCCCAGGTTCAAGAGTGCGGAGTAGAGGCAAAGCGTGAAGCAAGACCAAGAGGAGTATGAAGTAAGAATGTGGACCAGGATGCTTCGCCACCTAGAGATAAGACGACCTTGAGTAGCCCAGACATATTGAATGAGCATTGAAATAGATCTGATGAGATCTATGAGAACTGAGTAGATCTGACTAGTAACTTCAAATGTCCTGCCTTTCCTTTTTTTTTTTTTGTTTCAACATAGGTTGAAGCAACTTTAGCAACCAGACCGTCTACGGTTTTCCCTTTGATTGAATTTTAACTCCGTCAGCCTTAGGGTTTTATTGAATTTGAGGCTACCATTTGTGAATCTGCTGACTGCCTTCCTTTTTTCTTCCATGATATTAATTCATTCACTATCATTTTTATTCAATTATCAATATAATTTATTATCTTTCTTAACATTTGTATTCGTTCTAAATTGATAAATATTTTAAAGAAAAAGAATGCTATTTTGGTTGCATGTTGATGAAATGAAGTATTAACTTGCTTTATCCTCAGAATGTTTATCCACTTTTAGATAAAATTTTAAAATATTTGTCAATCTTATATTGAATAAGTAGATTTTCTTTGTTATAATAGTACCCTGAGAATTAATGACTATTAGTAACCTTCGTTTTCAATCATTTGATGTGCTCAATAATTAATTACCATTATGATATATTAGTTAATACACTATTATTTTTCATAGAAATATTATATTACTATATTATTTATTATTTTTTTAATATTTATATTTGTTCAAATTTATCAGATATTTTATAAAGAATGGAGTAGTTAGGCACCATTTATTATATACAGTTATTTAAAGAGTGAAACCACGGATTGGTCTAGCGGAACATTAATTTGTTACTTGAAATACTATATGCCATATCAATTTAGTCCTTTAGGGAGTTGTGACTATGGAGTATCAATTTGGTCCACGAAGAACTTGTGACATTAATTTGGATTTTGGAAAATTAAAATTCATTTTAAGCTATGCCAAAATTTTATTAATCTTTTAGACTAACTTGAAATAAATTTAATATTTAGGATAAATTTAATATTTAGGAAACTAAATAGATGTTACAAATCTTTCAAGTAGTAAAATAATATTGTAATTCTTTTGAGTATTAAATTGATGTTCCATAATTCTTTCATAAATCAATTTGAGATTTTACTTTCATTTAAATTATTTTGTTTAACAAAGGCATTATAGCTAAAAAATTTTCCTAAAGAATTGGAGGAAGAGAGATGGTGGGAACTGAACATGCAACCTCCCACTCAAAAAATGTAGGAGATAATTATTATTTGATTCTATTAAAACTCAAGATTTAATTGCGGTAAAATTTTTATATAATTATATAATCTTCTTGTTACAACCCAAAGTAGTTTAGTTTTTAAGGAATTCTAGCAGTAGCCAATTAATTGTTATAGGGGTACTTGTGGGTTACTTAGGTTATAACTTAGAGGATTTACTCATTTTAAAGGCTATTGTAAAATACTCAAATTAGTGGATTTTTAAGAGCATTTGAAGGCCGGGAGTTAAAACCAATATAATTCTATAATTTTTAGTCACATTATTAACGGAATTTAATTATTACAATAATTACTTTAAAGTTACATAAATGGTTATATATAATTAATTGATACTATAAAATATTTTATAACGACAGTTTAACAAAACTAATCTATGTTATTATAAAACAAATAAAAATACATGTTGCTGAAAAGGATTTTATTTTGATGACTGAAAGTGTTTTGAGTACTATTTTAATTTAACAAATATCCCAAGGTCATATATGATGTATATGATGGGTTGATCGGTTAAGTAGTTAAGTAATATTATGAGAATAATAAAATTACATAATAAATATATCATATATTTTATTACTATTAGATATAAGCACTCATTATATCTAATTGTAATAAAATATATGGTATGTAATTTTATTATTCCCATAATATTACTCTAAATAGTAACATCTTATTGAAAATATGTTAAACGTGGGAATTATTAGTTGATGGGATTTTAATTTACCCACGACCGAGAGTTAAAAAAAAAGGATAAATAACAAAGACCACATATGAGGTTTACTCAAATCACATTCACCTTATTTTTCTTTAAAATTAACACCCCAACCCAATTTTTTTTAAAAGTGAACAAATAAATAAAATAGAAAATAAAAATTGATGAGAGAGAATAAATTTTATAAATGTAACTTTAACTCCAATAAATTTCTTAATTCTTAAATTTCAAATCCTTAAATCTATATGTAGCTTAAAATGAAATAAAATTATTTATTTGTTTGAATTGCTACATAAGAACAACATAGGTATATACATATATATTTAAAAAAGTAAGTTGCTAAGTTGACCATAATAAAAATAGCACAAATAAATTGGTTTCCTAAGAAAAAAATACATTTGTGATCCCTATCAATTAAAAATGTAGGACAAATTAATTATTCTTTATTATTTTAGTAAATTTATTTATTCTATTTATATTTTTGTCAAAGACCAATTTAAATAATTTTATAAATAATTAGGAATCAATTTGTCCTGTAAATCCTTCAAAAATACTGAAGGTGGGCTAATTTATCCTATATTTTTCATTACTTTTCGATCGTGAGGCTCACATATCATTTTTATGAGGAACTCAACTAATTTAACTTTGTTTTTAACTAGGTATAGAGTCGAGGAAATAAAATTTTAAACTTGAATGTTAAGAATTAATTTAATGTACAAGACACGTTGAATTGAAATTATGTTTATAAAATTTATTCTCTTGCTAGTTTTTATTTTCTTTATTAATTTATTCTTTATTTGTTTAATTTTTTTCAATAAAAAGTGTGGCAGAGTGTCAAATTTTGAGAAGAATGTGATAGAGTATTGTTTGAGTTAATATCAAATGTAGTCTTTGTTATTTAAAAAAAAAAATTGAAACTTGAATTGATTATAGGGAAGTGGCTTCTACACACATTTGGAAATTATTGTTGTGCTTTGTATACGCGGGTTACATAGATGAAATAAAAATGGAATACGGCCAAACAGTAAACAGTTGTAGAGTTAAAGTTGTACGCTTGATTTATTTTAAAATAATTAATTACAAGGTATAAACTTCGTACAGATCATAAGTAGTGGTTATCGTCAATAAAGTAGCAAAATAAATGAGAAAAGAAGTTACTTTGATACAATTAGAATGTAAATTTATTAGAGTTTAAACAATATACGCAGTCAATTTAAAATAAATTAACATTAATAGTTAATTGAAAATAATTTAACATTAATAGTATATATTAATTAAATTTAAGTTAATTCAATATTTATTTGATTGTATTTTATTAAGTTATTAAATGGAAATAACTACAACTTTCACTTTAAAAATAAATCATTTTTTTATTAAAAAGTATGACGAAATAAAATTCAATTAAAAATTTAATAAAATATATAATATAACACTTTTTTCAAGCCTTACTTGTGTAAAAATTAGTATATCACAAATCTTATAATATTACAATTCTATCCAATAATAATAATAATAATTTATCAAAAGTCTTCATCTCATATTTCTCCCTTCAATATTAAAAAACTTATATGTTAATTAATAAATAAATTAAAGTGAGTGTTTTTTTGCTCTTAATTCACTTAAATATTTCTCCAAAAAGTTCTAATACGATTTCATTTGAGTACAAGAAAAAGAATTTATTCTATTATTCAGTTTTGAAAACAGGTTCTCAAATCAGGAACGAACCCTTTCCCATTCCTGGCCATGACCAAAAAATCTGGTTCAAAAAACCAGTTGAAACAACCAAAAACCTCAAAAATCGGTCAAGCAATCCAATGGTTTGATGAAAAATTTGAAAAAGAAAATGACAAGATCATGAAGGGGAAGAGAAGGCCATACAATACTCCTTCCACCGCACTGTTCACATTGCATCCACTGTCATTGAGCTAGCTTGCACCGCAAAGAGGAAGAAGAAGTATGGTTGGAACGTGTCAAGATACTCTGTTGCGCATGAGATTGCGAATCTAGATTTTATGAGAAAGCTCAGTTCTTATTGGACGAGGAGATTATCCTCCCAGGAGATATTTAATTTTGATAGGGTGTCCTAATGTAATACCCGTTCATTCTAAAGCAAATCCTAGAAATTTAGACATTTAAATATGACATTTAATATTATGTTAGTTAAGTATAGTTATAGGGTTCAAAAAAAGTACAATTATGCTTATTATATTGTACAATTATAAGTACAATTATAGGGTTCTAATAATATGACATTTAATATTAATATTTACAAACCAAACTATCACATAATAAGCTTGAACACATTGTTTAAACATAACTCCAAATGCTCATAAAATTTGAAAGAGACTACATTCCTCTTGTACATTATTTGACTAATCTGAAACCACCAAAATAGGAATGAGAATTGAAAAAAAATTCTCCATATGGAATAAATATCTCTAAAACACTTTAAGGTATGGTGGTTCCAACCGCATCTATATGAAAAATACACATGACCACATATCTTTGTAAGAACATTATCAGGTATCATAGTATAAATGGAATTTTTTAGATAATGCATGTTATGTAAAGCTTATTGAAATTATCATCTTTTTGCATTAATCTTTCACTTTGCTTTGTCTGCTTGTCTCATACATAGTCAAAAACTTTAGGGAATACTCATTCTCTATGTTACTCTTTAATATCGTTACGACAAAGCAAGACATTTGCGGCACATAACCTAGGCAGGTAACATAAAAAGGAGCTTACACTCTCCCTCCGCCTTCTATGATTAGCAACAAAGTTTTAAATTTCTTCTTCATTATTCTCTTGTTATTATGTATAGTTTCACAATAAACATAGAAATGCATAAATTCAAAAAATGAGATGCATAATCTTTAAGTAATAAATAGAACTTAAATAACTAAGAGTCCAATAGGAATCTTGAATATTATAAATAAATTCCATAAAATAAAACTTAAGATTAAGCATGAAATAAATGGAATATAGTGCATAAAATATAGATCAATGAATAGTTAAACTTAAAAATAAATAAAGTGTATAGCTATTCAAGTAGTATTAGCTTGACAACTCAAAGTAATATAACTCATTATTTAACCTTATCAATGATTAGCAACTTTAATAAAAGATAACTTAAAATGTAAAGGAATGGTAAAGTAAAATGATAGTAGAAAAATAATTTTAATATAAAGGAATA
>JAMLFY010000829.1:0-22821 GCA_030441495.1 Dalbergia oliveri
TAAACATAATTGAAAACGTGAGCCGCGCTTAATGTGAATGATTTAGCAAAATTTAAAAGACACATAGGAATTTGCAAACATCACATCATAATATATTGGCTCAATCATACAGCATCCATAATTACATATCATATAGATATTTTGCCTACCAACGAATAAGACTAAGTGTAGGCAATCTAACAAAACATAAATAATATATGGATGGAAGGACATCCATTAATGGCACCTAGTAATAACACTCCAAGGATAGGGATAGATATTTGAAATATACGAGTGAAACTCAGGATCAAGTTCAGCTACAGGCAGCCTCAATGTGATTCACGAACGCTTCCTTCTGTTTAAAAGACGAGATGGAAAGAAAAATAGAGGGAGTGAGAAACTTATAAAGAATCTCGTAGGGTACTCACCTCATGATGCATTGTGTCATCATCATCGTCCCCAGGAACCTCGGAGTTATTATGAAATAGTGAGCATGCTAAGATTGATTTATTAAGTTCGAAAATATACTTCCAGGTTCGTCGGTTTTAATCATGCGTCTTATAATGCATCATAAACTTAGCATGTCATGTTTATAATGAACTTTTCCTTTTATCAACACATCGTATTCTTCATCATCATATCATAAATACTATGCATAAAAGAACATCATATTTCTCATCATCATATCATAAATACTATGCATAGAAGAACATCATATTTCCCATATCATCTCATAAAATGCTATGCACAGAAGAACATCATACCATAATAGCTATGCACAAGACATGATGCACATATTTCATTCCTTTAGTGTCCTAGGTGACTTAAAATCTTGTCATCATCATCATTATTTTCCTTGGGGCCACCCTATACTCCACCCTTTTGGGAGTAATCTAGGTTATGAGCTCATACCTTACTAGTCGTCACTAGCATATACTTATCCCTTTTGATAAGTTAAAATCCCAACTCTACCCTTTTGAGAGAACGGGCTAGGGGGCAAGAATCACCTTTTCACCACCTCTAGTCTGAAGGGTCTTAAAGGATCATTTTCTCAAGATCACCTTTTCACCACCTATAGTCTGATGGGTCCAAAGGATCATTTCCTCATGAGTTTAAGTCACCATTAAGTCTTAGCATGTTAATCATAATCATCAAGATGCATGAACATTCTCATTGTTTGCAATAGCAATTATAACATGCAAGCCATGAAATCATTCAATAATATCAAATTCTCATAGGCATTACATCATCATGACATTCCAAAGCATCAAAAGATGTCATCTAAAATTTTCACGTAAAGCTCCCTTAAATAACCGAACTCTAAAATTGGGTAACCTTAATTATCAAACTAATTACTTATGCATCTAAGGGATTTATTACCATCAATTATAAGCCTTAAGAACATTATTAGACTATATGGGGTAGCATAGATAGTAAGTTGTTCTTAAGGTTTTACTGTGCTAGAAGTTACGTTTTTAACCCTTTCTCGTTCCGCTTTCCCTATGATGCTAAAATTAATTACTAAACCAATTATGAATCATTGTCCCTTATCTAAACATAATAATATCTGGTTCTTAAGGTCACTAAAGGCTCTGGACAGAATGCATAAATTTCATTCTCTAAAGTTCTAGAAATCTTGCTTTACAGTTTTCTAGGAAGCTAGTTTTATCTCTAACATGCATAGAATCATTCCTTTAGCAATAAACCATAATTATCACAACTTCAAACATATTAAATCATCATCATTTATTGGTACTAATCTCATATCAGAAGCCGAATCATGAACCTCATATAATTGTATAAAATCACATTTTAAGTGAACATAAAATATTAGTTTCCCGTAAAATCCTTGCAAAGCTTTAAAACTCTTTTAGAAACTAATTCTTTTTGAAAGAATCTTCATAATTAAAATTCTCACTTAAGATAAAAGGAGCAAGTCTTGAGCTTAAGAGATTTATGTGATATCTTAGAATCATAAACATGCTATGCAACCTCATTTTAATCTTGTCATTATAAGGTGATAACTTGGAATTATAAACATGATATGCAAATTCATTTCTTTATCTTTAAGATTTAAGGTGATGACTTGAAAATTAAACATGATGCAAGAGCTTGAAATATAAACATGATGCAAGAAACTGGAGCGGCGGTAGTCCGCACAGGACAAGTGGAGGAGAAGAGAATCTTAAGAAGGAGCGGCGGTAATCCGCACGGACCGATGAAGGGAGAAGAGAATTATTATTACATCTTTTTAAGCTCCAATCTCAAGACTTCTTAAAGAATCAATTCTTTAACTCCAATAATCTTATTTCTTTGCTTGTGATACTTGGGCAAGTCTTTGAGCTCTAGGATCTTTAGGTGATGACATAAAAATAAACATGTCATGCGTTGATTCTTTTAGCCATTATAAAATAAAGTGAGAACATAAAATAAATATGAGATGCAACTTCTTTATTATCTTTAGAGATTAAGTGACAACATGAAATATAAACATGAAATGCAAGCTTGGAAATTTAAACATGAGTATGCAAGTCCATTTATTCATTCTTGAAATTTTAGTGATGACATAGAAAGTAAACATGATTATGCAAGGCATAAACTTAAACATGGATGCAAGTTCATTTGATTTCTTTACTAGAGCTCCTTCAAGACTTTATAGAAATACAAATTCAATATATATATCTTAACAAGACAAAGTGAGAAATACATCTTTCAAATTCTAAACTCAAGATCATAAAATCATCATAAAAACATCATTCTTTAAAGTTTTGCATCAAGTGGAACTTTCAAGCTTTAGAGGCCTAACTTGTGATGGATTCACAACCCACCTTCAAGGTCCTCATCATCAAGCCATCATCTTAGTCCCACCTAGGCCATATGGCTGAATTGGTTAAAGAAAAAGGAAGAAGAAAACCAAATGGAAAAACTAGAGAAAATCCATGAAATCATCATTTTGAACCAAGAACAACACTTAGCAAAACATAGAAATAAACTTAAAAACAACTCCCTACCTAATCTGATTTGAAGGAAAGGAAGAGAACTTGGTTTCTTGGAGTGAAATGAAAGAAAATATTCTTGAAAGGTTGAAGAAAGAATTTCAGCCAAGGGGGAAAGAAAGAAAGTTTTTGAGCTTAGGAAAAACTTGAAGTTGTGAAATTTTTGAGCAAGTCTCTAATGACTTCTAAGCATGCCTATTTATAGAAGAATTCAAGCTCATAAATGGACAAGAGGAGAAGGAAAATCTGATTCAATTTGAGGAGAGACAAGGAAGGAAAAATCATCTTGTTTGGTGGCTTAAAACATGGAATCATGTTTCAAAGTTCCTTGTTTTATGGTGATTTTTGGCATTATGTTTTAGTGCATTATCTTGCAATAATTCTAATGATTATGGCTGAATAATTTCGTGCATTACAGCCTCATGGAAGAGGGTTTTGTGTGTTCCATGTATTATTTAGGTGTAGGCAAGGTATTCATGCAATTTAGAGAATTTACGGTTAAGGGCTTAGGTGAATTAGTAAGCAATTTGAGTGTTTTAAAGCAATTTTAGGTTCTAATCAATTTAAATAAATAATTTTGACTCTAGATTAATAATTAGAATTTAATAAGCTTTAATTTGAGCCTAATATTGCTTAGGTTTCGTTAGACAAATCAAAAATCTCAAAATTTGTAAAACTACACAAAGACAAGGGCAAAACGGTCATTTTACTTAAAAATTGCCCGAGACCACCCGAGCTTAACCAATGGTTAATCATGGCTTAAAAACACCTTTTAACACATTTTAGTGAGGTTCGGGCTCAGTCGGCACGCAAATCAAAGTTAAAACGGCCAAGGGCGTTTTGGTCATTTCGCGTCGAGCTCAAAATTAGGATTCTTCTCCTCTATTAACACACATAACACAAACAATCCCTTATTAACATCAAAACATCCCCTTGAGGATGGGTGGGGCCCACGATCCTCATTTTCTAGTAAAATAACCTCAGGGGCATTTTGGTCATTTTACACGTACAGAAAATTCGGGGCTTGCGACTCTTGCAGGAATTGCTCCTAACTTCTTTTCTAATGTTATATTCCTTTATTGAGGATTGTTTGGTTCTCAAATTTATATAAGAATTACCTAGGGTAATTCGGTAATTCTCTAAATGACAGTAAAAATTGGGGCGTTACATACTCCCCTCCTTAAAAAGAATTTCGCCTCGAAATTCGTTACCTAATAGTTCGGGATATTGTGCTTGCATGTCTGATTCCAGCTCCCATGTGAGTTCTCGTTTCCACCTCGCCCATGCTACTTTGACTAGAGGTCAAGCCTTATTTCTCAATTGCTTAACTCCTCGGTCAACGATTCTCGTGGGTGGTAAGTTAAACGTTAGATCATCTCTTAATTGTACATGTTCTGGCTCTAGTACATGACTTGGGTCAGAATGATATTTCTTAATTGGGATACATGAAAAACATCATGAAGGTTGGACAAACTGGGGAAGGGCTATACGGTAAGCTCCAAGACCTACTTTGCTAAGGATTTCAAATGGGCCAAGAAATCTGGGGTTCAATTTTTTTACTTTCATTGCTCGGCCTATGCATATGGTGGGGTGATCCTTAGGAACACATGGTCCCCTTTTTGAAAATCTAGCGGTTTCGCCGCTTGCCGCATAGTTTTTCTGTCGACTTTGAGCAATAAGAATTTTATCCCTAATCTTCTTGATTTGTTCGTTGTTTCCCTCACAATATCAGGTCCAGTAAACTCTGCTCTCCGGGTTCATACCAACATAAGGGAGATTGACATTTCCGTCCATAGAGGGCCTCGTACGGTGCCATACCAATGCTTGCATGATAACTGTTGTTATATGCAAATTCAATAGCGGGTACTTATCCAACTTCCCTTTTGATCCAAAACACATGCCCTTAACATATCCTCTAAGGTTTGGATAGTTCTTTCAGATTGACCATCTATTTGGGGGTGATAAGCCGTGCTCAAACACAGCTTTGAACCAAACGCCTTCTGAAAGGCTCCCAAAACCGTGACGTGAATCGCGAATCTCGATCAGAGATTATTGTCAACGGTACTCCATGTAATCTTACTATCTCCTGTATATATAGTGCTAACCTATCCAAGGAATAAGTCACCTTAATAGGTAAAAAGTGGGCTGATTAGTCAACCGATCCACTATTACCCAAATGGCGTCATGATTCGCTTGGTCCTCGGTAGTCCAGTTACAAAATCCATGGAGATACTATTCCACTTCCACTCGGGATTGACAAAGGTTGCAACATTCCAAAGGTCTTTGGTGTTCAATCTTCACCTTTTGACACACCAAGCACTTACTCACCCATGTGCACACATCTTTCTTCAATCCAGGCCACCAGAACATCTTCTTCAAATCTTGATACATCTTGGTGGCACCAGGATGAAGGGTGAAATGACTCTTATGGGCTTCCTCCAAAATGTTCTTTCGAGGTCACCACTAGCAGGTACACATATACGACCTTCAAATCTCCACAAACTATCATTCCCTTGGGTAAAACCTTTCAACTTATCAGCTCTTCTGCCTCTAAGGTTTCTTGAAATTCTGTATCTTCCCTTTGGGCTTGAGCAATTCTTTCCTTAAATTCACTCGTCACACTAAGATGGCAAGCTCTTATGCCCTTAGTGGTCAAGGTCATTCCTAGGTTTAGGTCTCTAAACTGCTCAATTAACTCAATCTCCTTCACCATCAAATGGGATACTTGTAAAGATTTCCTACTTAGGGCATCGGCTACAACGTTAGCTTTGCCAGGATGGTAGTTCAACCCAAAATCATAATCTTTCAAGAACTCCATCCACCTTCTTTGCCTCATGTTTAGTTCTTTCTGATCAAAGAGATATTTCAAACTCTTGTGATCGGAGAACACCTCAAACTTCACTCCGTATAAATGGTGTCTCCAAATCTTCAGAGCAAACACGACGGCGGCTAATTCAAGGTCATGGGTAGGGTAATTTGCCTCATGTGGCTTGAGTTGCCTCAACGCATAGGCCACCACTTGCCTATCTTGCATCAGTACACAACCCAAACCCTTCCTGAAGCATCACAGTACACTTCGAAAGGCACATTGGGGTCAGGTAACACTAAAATATTGAGGTTAGCTTGTGTTTCAGCTCTTGAAAGCTCTTTTCACACTCCGTGGTCCATGAAAAAGGGGTGTTTTTCCTAGTTAGCTTGGTCAGAGGTAGGGAAATCTGGAAAATCCCTTGATAAACCGACGGTAATAACCAGCTAAACCTAAGAAGCTCCTTACTTCAATTCCGTGGTTGGTCTTTCCAAGTTACAAGTTTCCACCTTACTAGGATCTAGCAATTCCTTTCTTAGATACTACATGCCCTAAAAATTTCACCTCATCCAACCAGAATTCACACTTAGGAAAGCTTGGCATATAGTTTCTTTTCCTTCAAGATTTCCAGTACTATGGTTAGGTGGCATTCATGCTCCTCGTGGGTCTTAGAGTAGATGAGAATGTCATCTATAAAGACAACCACGCTGATCTAAATAGGGTCTAAAGATCCTATTCATGTAATCCATAAAAATTGCCGGAGCATTGGTTAATCCAAAGGACATTCCTCCAAACTCAAATGGCCGTATCGAGATGTGAAAGGCCGTTTTCGGTATATCTTCATCTCTTACTCTAATCTTGGTGGTAACCTGACCTCAATCAATCTTAGAAAACACTGTTGCACCTTTAAGCTGGTCCATCAAGTCATCTATCCTAGGCAAAGGGTATTTGTTCTTTCGTCACTTTATTCAATTGCCTATAGTCTACACACATCCTCATACTTCCATCCTTTTTCTTCACAAACAACACGGGCTCCCCAAGGTGACGCACTAGGCCTAACAAACTTTTTCTCCAATAAATCCTCAATTGAGCTTTCAACTCGGTCAATTCTAATGGGGACATCCTGTATGGGGCTATGGATATGGGACCTGCACCAGAAGCAATTCTATGGAAAACTCTCTCTCTCTTGGGGGAAACTCTGGTATCTCATCTGGAAATACTTCGGGATAATTTCTTACTATCGGTATCTCATTGATACTTTGCTCAAAGTCCACATCACTAGCGGCTAAGAAAATATAACCTTTATTCTCACCCTTACCAATTCCATTTCCCAGCGTTATGTCAAGACTTATGGGTTTCTTAGGTTCAATGGGAATAGGAAGAAAGGTGATGGTTTTCTCATAAACATACACGGTTGGCCTCAAGCCAATCCATGCCAAGAATCACATCTAAACCTTGCATGGGTAAGCAAATAAGATCTAAAACAAAGGATCTATTCTCTATAACAAAATTGCAATCTAAACAACATCTACAAGTCCTAACGGGTTTTCCGTAGGGTAGAAACAATAAGGTCAAAAGGAAGCTCAGTCACATGCAAGTTAAGGCTTTTAACACATGAGTAGGAAATAAAAGAATGGGAAGCGCCAAAATCATACAGTACAATTAAGTCTTTTCCATACATGTTACACTTACCTTCCACGAGATTCCGTGACTTCGTCGTTTCTTCAACATTAACGGTAAAAACCCTTCCTTGATATTGCGGCTTGGGATTGGGGGTTGGCGGGTTCCTCTCCATGCATTCTCGAGAGTAGTGGCCCGGCTTTCACATCGATAGCATACATTTGTTCCGGCTCGACAGGGCATGCTCCCATGATTCTTGCCGCACTTGGAACAGTCCATGGATGGTGGGGGTCGTGGAGGTGCTCCTGACCCTTTGTGGTGCTTTCCCCTTGTTGTTGTTATTGTTGTTGTTGTGATTGTTGTTGGGGTTGTTGTTGTAGCGGTTTTTATAGCGGTTGTTGTTGTTGTTCGGCCTTCCTTGTTGAAAGTTCCTTTGTGGACCTTGGGGTCTCAATTGAGGTGGGATGGGGGTCGATTATGCCTCTTGAATTGCTGACCTTGAGGTGTCAGCTTCTTGGTGATATTATCCGACCTTGAGGTGCTCAACTTTCTCCCCTTCTTCAATGATGCGGCATTTGTTGACTAGGGTAGAGAAATCCCTAATCTCCAAATGCGCTGCCACATTAAGCTCCGCCTTTAACCCTGACTCGTATTTAATGCATTTCCAATACTCGTCGGGTTACCCTAATACATCCTTGAGAACTTAATAAGTTCTTCAAATTTGCAGTGTCCTGGGCTACATTCATGCTTCCTTGAACAAGTTGCATGAACTCAATGTCCTTGGCATTTCTACAGATTCTGGAAAATACTTCTCATAAAAATGGACCTTGAATAGCTCCCAATCAATGTCCACGCGGTTGCCTCCAGGAGTCTTGGGCACCGTCCACCAAAAATCGGCATCACCTTCAAGCATATGGGTAGCAAAGGTGACCTTCTCTCCTGAGCATGGGACTACAGCAAAGACCTTCTCAATATTCTGAATCCATTCATCTCAACATTTGGATTGAGGGTCCCTTGAAAATTGGCGGGTTCGCCCTACGAAACTCCCCAAAACGAGCGTGTTCGGGGATCTCATGGCCTTGATTCGCATTAGCTTGGCGATCCTGTCCATTCGATCCATCATCATCCTCATTGTCCTTGCCACATCACGGAGTGCTTCAGCAGTTTGATTGTCTTGGTTATTATTGTGCCGCGTTCCTAGTCTGTTGACGTGCCATTGGTCCCTATACACACAAAACAGGCAACACTGAGGTGATCAGGCTCAACATTCCATGCAAAGTGAGCAAGTTACCATGGCACGTGCAACATACCAGGTCATGCATCTCTAATCCTCAAGCTCATCCTAATGATAAACATATACACATGACATTTCTAACGTAGTATGCTTTAGAAGCATAGCCGGTCCAATCCTCAGGCTCTATGTGAACCGCTCTGATACCAAAATGTAACACCCTAATAATTAACCCAATACACCTAGGATCTGATTAATTACTAGACTTTACTCTTTGCTTCAGTTTCTTAATCATGCTTTGAAAATACTTAGTGAAATTACGAGCCATTTTTTTAAACATAATTGAAAACGTGAGCCGCGCTTAACGTGAATGATTTAGCAAAATTTAAAAGACACATAGGAATTTACAAACATCACATCATAATATATTGGCTCCATCATACAACATCCATAATTACATATCATATAGATATTTTGCCTACCAACAGAATAAGACTAAGTGTAGGCAATCTAACAAAACATAAATAATATATGGATGGAAGGACATCCATTAATGGCACCTAGTAATAACACTCCAAGGATAGGGATAGATATTTGAAATATACGAGTGAAACTCAAGGATCAAGTTCAGCTACCGGTGAAGCCTCAATGTGATTCACGAACGCTTCCTTCTTTCTTAAAGACGAGATGGAAAGAAAAATAGAGGGAGTGAGAAACTTATAAAAAGAATCTCAGTAGGGTACTCACCTCATGATGCATTGTGTCATCATCATCGTCCCCAGGAACCTCGGGTTATTATGAAATAGTGAGCATGCTAAGATTGATTTATTAAGTTCGAAAATATACTTTACCGAGGTTCGTCGGTTTTAATCATGCGTCTTATAATGCATCATAAACTTAGCATGTCATGTTTATAATGAACTTTTCCTTTTATCAACACATCGTATTCTTCATCATCATATCATAAATACTATGCATAAAAGAACATCATATTTCTCATCATCATATCATAAATACTATGCATAGAAGAACATCATATTTCCCATCATCATCTCATAAAATGCTATGCATAAGAACATCATACCATAATAGCTATGCACAAGACATGATGCACATATTTCATTCCTTTAGTGTCCTAGGTGACTTAAAATCTTGTCATCATCATCATTATTTTCCTTGGGCCACCCTATACTCCACCCTTTTGGGAGTAATCTAGGTTATGAGCTCATACCTTACTAGTCGTCACTAGCATATACTTATCCCTTTTGATAAGTTAAAATCCCGACTCTACCCTTTTGAGAGAACGGGCTAGGGGCAAGAATCACCTTTTCACCACCTCTAGTCTGATGGGTCTTAAAGGATCATTTTCTCAAGATCACCTTTTCACCACCTATAGTTTGATGGGTCCAAAGGATCATTTCCTCATGAGTTTAAGTCACCATTAAGTCTTAGCATGTTAAATCATAATCATCAAGATGCATGAACATTCTCATTGTTTGCAATAGCAATTATAACATGCAAGCCATGGAATCATTCAATAATATCAAATTCTTCATAGGCATTACATCATCATATAACTGACATTCCAAAGCATCAAAAGATGTCATCTAAAATTTTCAGGAAAGCTCCTTAAATAACCGAACTCTAAAATTGGGTAACCTTAATTATCAAACTAATTACTTATGCATCTAAGGGATTTATTACCATCAATTATAAGCCTTAAGAACATTATTAGACTATATGGGGTAGCATAGACAGTAAGTTGTTCTTAAGGTTTTAATGTGCTAGAAGTTACGTTTTTAACCCTTTCTCGTTCCGGCTTTCCCTATGATGCTAAAATTAATTACTAAACCAATTATGAATCATTGTCCCTTATCTAAACATAATAATATCTGGTTCTTAAGGTCACTAAAGGCTCTGGAAAGAATGCATAAATTTCATTCTCTAAAGTTCTAGAAATCTTGCTTTTAAGTTTTCTAGGAAGCTAGTTTTATCTCTAACATGCATAGAATCATTCCTTTAGCAATAAACCATAATTATCACAACTTCAAACATATTAAATCATCATCATTTATTGGTACTAATCTCATAGAAGCCGAATCATGAACCTCATATAATTGTATAAAATCACATTTTAAGTGAACATAAAATATTAGTTTCCCGTAGAATCCTTGCAAAGCTTTAAAACTCTTTTAGAAACTAATTCTTTTTGAAAGAATCTTCATAATTAAAATTCTCACTTAAGATAAAAGGAGCAAGTCTTGAGCTTAAGAGATTTATGTGATATCTTAGAATCATAAACATGCTATGCAACCTCATTTTAATCTTGTCATTATAAGGTGATAACTTGGAATTATAAACATGATATGCAAATCCATTTCTTTATCTTTAAGATTTAAGGTGATGACTTGAAAATTAAACATGATGCAAGAGCTTGAAATATAAACATGATGCAAGAAACTGAAGGCGGTAGTCCGCAGGGACCAGTGGAGGAGAAGAGAATCTTAAGAAGGAGCGGCGGTAATCCGCACTGGACCGGTGAAGGGAGAAGAGAATTATTATTACATCTTTTTAAGCTCCAATCTCAAGACTTCTTAAAGAATCAATTCTTTAACTCCAATAATCTTATTTCTTTGCTTGTGATACTTGGGTAAGTCTTTGAGCTCTAGGATCTTTAGGTGATGACATAAAAATAAACATGTCATGCGTTGATTCTTTTAGCCATTATAAAATAAAGTGAGAACATAAAATAAATATGAGATGCAACTTCTTTATTATCTTTAGAGATTAAGTGACAACTTGAAATATAAACATGAAATGCAAACTTGGAAATTTAAACATGAGTATGCAAGTTCATTTATTCATTCTTGAAATTTTAGTGATGACATAGAAAGTAAACATGATTATGCAAGGCATAAACTTAAACATGGATGCAAGTTCATTTGATTTCTTTACTAGAGCTCCTTCAAGACTTTATAGAAATACAAATTCAATATATATATCTTAGCAAGACAAAGTGAGAAATACATCTTTCAAATTCTAAACTCAAGATCATAAAATCATCATAAAAACATCATTCTTTAAAGTTTTGCATCAAGTGGAACTTTCAAGCTTTAGAGGCCTAACTTGTGATGGATTCACAACCCACCTTCAAGGTCCTCATCATCAAGCCATCATCTTAGTCCCACCTAGGCCATATGGCTGAATTGGTTAAAGAAAAAGGAAGAAGAAAACCAAATGGAAAAACTAGAAAATCCATGAAATCATCATTTTGAACCAAGAACAACACTTAGCAAAACATAGAAATAAACTTAAAAACAACTCCCTACCTAATCTGATTTGAAGGAAAGGAAGAGAACTTGGTTTCTTGGAGTGAAATGAAAGAAAATATTCTTGAAAACTTGAAGAAAGAATTTCAGCCAAGAGGGAAGAAGAAAGAAAGTTTTTGAGCTTAGGAAAAACTAGAAGTTGTGAAATTTTTGAGCAAGTCTCTAATGACTTCTAAGCATGCCTATTTATAGAGAATTCAAGCTCATAAATGGACAAGAGGAGGAGGAAAATCTGATTCAATTTGAGGAGGAAACAAGGAAGGAAAAATCATCTTGTTTGGTGGCTTAAAACATGGAATCATGTTTCAAAGTTCCTTGTTTTATGGTGATTTTTGGCATTATGTTTTAGTGCATTATCTTGCAATAATTCTAATGATTATGGCTGAATAATTTCGTGCATTACAGCCTCATGGAAGAGGGTTTTGTGTGTTCCATGTATTATTTAGGTGTAGGCAAGGTATTCATGCAATTTAGAGAATTTACGGTTAAGGGCTTAGGTGAATTAGTAAGCAATTTGAGTGTTTTAAAGCAATTTTAGGTTCTAATCAATTTAAATAAATAATTTTGACTCTAGATTAATAATTAGAATTTAATAAGCTTTAATTTGAGCCTAATATTGCTTAGGTTTCGTTAGACAAATCAAAAATCTCAAAATTTGTAAAACTGCAAAAGACGGGCAAAACGGTCATTTTACTTAAAAATTGCCCGAGACCACCCGAGCTTAACCAATGGTTAATCATGGCTTAAAAACACCTTTTAACACATTTTAGTGAGGTTCGGCTAGTCGGCACGCAATCGAAGTTAAAACGCGCAAGGGCGTTTTGGTCATTTCGCGTCGGAGCTCAAAATTAGGATTCTTCTCCTCTTAACACACATAACACAAACAATCCCTTATTAACATCAAAACATCCCCTTGAGGATGGGTGGGGCCCACGATCCTCATTTTCTGAGTAAAATAACCTCAGGGGCATTTTGGTCATTTTACACGTCCAGAAAATTGGGGTTTGCACTCTTGCAGGAATCGCTCATAACTTCTTTTCTAATGTTATATTCCTTTATTGAGGATTGTTCGGTCTCAATTTATATAAGAATTACCTAGGGTAATTCGGTAATTTCTAAAATGACAGTAAAAGTTGGGCGTTAATTATCCCCTATTAAAACTAGTCAAACCTTGAAACTTTATGTAAATTCCGTAGATGTCTTCAATAGTTGGGAGAAAACTAAGGGATATATGTCCTTCTAGCACAGCGAGGTAAACTTTGAGCAGAACATAGATGATATTCCAGTGATAAGAGTATCAGGAGGCATTTCAGGATGAATCCAGAGTTCCCTCCAGAGAGAAGTAGAGTTCTCCATTGAGTTGGTTCAAGGGAATGGGACCTATCTGAATAGCCCCTTATAGAATGTCACCCTTGGAATTGAAAGAGCTAAAAACCCAATTGGATAGACTGTTAGAGAAGAATTTTATTAGACCAGTGCTTTACGGGTGGGGAGCCTCATTTTGTTTGTTAAGAAAAAGGATGGGAGCATGAGGTTATGTATAGATTATAGGCAATTGAATTGCGTAACGAGTGAAAATAAATACCCTTTGCCTAAGATTGATGATCTCATGGACCAGTTGAAAGGAGCGGTGGTATTCTCTAAGATTGATTTGAGGTCGGGATACCACCAAATTAGGGTGAGAGATGAGGATATACCTAAAACCGCCTTTAACACGGTAAGACATTTAGTTTGTTGTGATGTCTTTTGGACTGACAAATGCACCCACCGTGTTCATGGACTACATGAATAGGATCTTTAGACCCTATTTAGATAAGTTCGTGGTTGTTTTCATAGATGATATACTCATCTATTCGAAAACTCACGAGGAGCATGAAAGTCACCTAAGGTTGGTTTTAGAGGTGTTGAAGGAGAAGAAGTTATATGCTAAGCTCTCTAAGTGTGAATTCTAGTTGGAGGAAGTGAAGTTTTAGGACATGTAGTATCAAAGGAGGTACAACTGTGACCCTAGTAAGATAGAAGCCGTGATGAATTGGGATAGACCGACCACCATATGGGAAATACGGAGCTTTTGGGTTTAGGGTATTCCGTAGGTTTATTAAAGGATTTTCCTAGATTTCCCTTCCCTAACCAAGCTAACTAGGAAGAACACCCTTTTTCATGGAATCCCGATTGTGAAAAGAGCTTCCAAGAGTTAAAGGAAAGGTTGACCTCGACCAGGTTTTGGTTTCCAAACCCCAATGTACCATTAGAGGTATATTGTGATGCTTCAAGAAAAGGTTTAGGCTGTGTGTTGATGCAAAACGGGCAAGTGGTAGCCTATGCATCTAGATAACTCAAGCCACACGAGGTTAACTACCCTACCCATGACCTAGTGTAACACCCTAAAATTTAATTAAAAATTAATTTGAGCTTTATTAATCATAATTTTAAAAATACAAGAGTTTACCAATGATAAGGACAAGGACCTGTAAAAAAAAAAAAATTCCGGGCCGAGGTGAATAGTAATCTTGCGGGCCACAAGCCGGCTCAGCAACTGAAACCCTATTAAGCCAGTACCCAAAATTAGGAAAACATGGGAATAAGGTTAGAAATAGGTGGGAATGATAATTTTATACTTAAAATTAATTTTCGGGCAATATCGGTTAATGGTACGATGTTTCCGTTCGGTTGAAAATATGCGTTTTAACAGAAAGATATTTTAGTCACCACAAATGGTCAAAGCTCATCCTTTTAGGACATGTGGAAGGCCAAGATTTAATCTTGGAATCTAAGATTATATCTTAGCCATCCATTTTGCTTTACCACAAAATATCTTCAAGCATTCAATACAAAATAAACAAGTCATCAACTTCTCCTCCAAGCCACCTAATGTAACGCCCCAATTTTTCTAACTTTTTTTTCCTGTCATTAGGAATTACCGAATTCCGTAGGTAAATATTATATAAAATTTGAGACCAAACAATCCTTAATAAAGGAATATAACGTTAGAAGAGAAGTTAGGAGCAATTCGTGTAAGTATTGCAAACCCAAATTTCTGTACGTGTAAAATGACCAAAATGCCCTGAGGTTATTTTACTCAAAAATGAGGATCGTGGGCCCCACCCATCCTCAAGGGGATGTTTTGATGTTAATAAGGGATTGTTTGTGTTATGAGTGTTAATAGAGGAGAAGAATCCTAATTTTGACCGACGTGCGAAATGACCAAACGCCCTAATTTTAACCCCGATTGCGTGCCGACTAAGCCAAACCTCACTAAAATGTGTTAAAAGGTGTTTTTAAGCCATGATTAACCATTGGTTAAGCTCGAGTGGTCTCGGGCAATTTTTAAGTAAAATGACCGTTTTGCCCCTGTCTTTGTAAGTTTTACAAATTTTGAGATTTTTTATTCGTCTAACGAAACCTAAGCAATATTAGGCTCAAATTAAAGCTTATTAAATTCTAATTATTAATCTAGAGTCAAAATTATTTATTTAAATTGATTAGAACCTAAAATTGCTTTAAAACACTCAAATTGCTTACTAATTCACCTAAGCCCTTAACCGTAAATTCTAAATTGCATGAATACCTTGCCTACACCTAAATAATACATGGAACACACAAAACCCTCTTCCATGAGGCTGTAATGCACGAAATAATTCAGCCATAATCATTAGAATTATTGCAAGATAATGCACTAAAACAAAATGCCAAAAAATTCCCTAAAACATGGCATAAAACATGCCTTAAACAAGAAATGATTTTCCTCCCTTTGTTCCCCATGAAAAATCTGAAAATTATGCCTCCTCCTCTTGTCCATACATGAACTTAAATCCTCTATAAATAGGCATGCTTAAGGAGTCTTAGATGCTTGCTCAAATTGTACACATTTCTAGTTTTTCCAAAGCACCAAAAGCTCTCATTTCCTCCTCCTCTTGGCTGAATTCTTTCTTCAAGTTTTCAAGAATATTTTCTTTATTTCACTCCAAGAAACCAAGTTCTCTTCCTTTCCTTCAAATCAGATTAGGTAGGGAGTTGTTTTTAAGTTTATTTCTATGTTTTGCTAAGTGTTGTTCTTGGTTCAAAATGATGATTTCATGGATTTTCTCTAGTTTTTCCATTTGGTTTTCTTCTTCCTTTTTCTTTAACCAATTCAGCCATATGGCCTAGGTGGGACTAAGATGATGGCTTGATGATGAGGACCTTGAAGGTGGGTTGTGAATCCATCACAAGTTAGGCCTCTAAAGCTTGAAAGTTCCACTTGATGCAAAACTTTAAAGAATGATGTTTTATGATGATTTTATGATCTTGAGTTTAGAATTTGAAAGATGTATTTCTCACTTTGTCTTGTTAAGATATATATATTGAATTTGTATTTCTATAAAGTCTTGAAGGAGCTCTAGTAAAGAAATCAAATGAACTTGCATCCATGTTTAAGTTTATGCCTTGCATAATCATGTTTACTTTCTATGTCATCACTAAAATTTCAAGAATGAATAAATGGACTTGCATACTCATGTTTAAATTTCCAAGTTTGCATTTCATGTTTATATTTCATGTTGTCACTTAATCTCTAAAGATAATAAAGAAGTTGCATCTCATATTTATTTTATATTCTCACTTTATTTTATAATGGCTAAAAGAATCAACGCATGACATGTTTATTTTTATGTCATCACCTAAAGATCCTAGAGCTCAAAGACTTGCCCAAGTATCACAAGCAAAGAAATAAGATTATTGGAGTTAAAGAATTGATTCTTTAAGAAGTCTTGAGATTGGAGCTTAAAAAGATGTAATAATAATTCTTTCTCCCTTCACCGGTCCAGTGCGATTATCGCGCTAGGTTTCTTAAGATTCTCTTCTTCCACTGGTCAGTGCAACTACCGCCGCTCCAAGTTTCTTGCATCATGTTTAATTTTCAAGTCATCACCTTAAATCTTAAAGATAAAGAAATGGATTTGCATATCATGTTTATAATTCCAAGTTATCACCTTATAATGACAAGATTAAAATGAGGTTGCATAGCATGTTTATGATTCTAAGATATCACATAAATCTCTTAAGCTCAAGACTTGCTCCTTTTATCTTAAGTGAGAATTTTAATTATGAAGATTCTTTCAAGTTTAGCAAAAAGAATTAGTTTCTAAAAGAGTTTTAAAGCTTTGCAAGGATTCTACGGGAAACTAATATTTTATGTTCACTTAAAATGTGATTTTATACAATTATATGAGGTTCATGATTCGGCTTCTGATATGAGATTAGTACCAATAAATGATGATGATTTAATATGTTTGAAGTTGTGATAATTATGGTTTATTGTTAAGAGAATGATTCTATGCATGTTAGTGATAAAACTAGCTTCCTAGAACAACCATAAATCTAGAATTTACCTAGTCTTTGACCCCTTTAAGTTTATCCAATGCCAAATCTGTTTTAGTATGTTATAATTTTGTCTAAGATTAGTTAGCCATGAAAAACTTGGTATCAATTAGTGTAGGATTGATCCCGAACACTAAAAATGAAACTAGTAACTAGAAAACTGTAAAAGCAAGATTTTTTTCTAGAACTCTAAAGAATGAAATTTATGCATTCTGTCAAGAATTATCAGCAACTATAAGAACCAGATTTTATTATGTTTAGATAAGGGAGAATAATTCATAATTGGTTTAGTAATTAATGTTAGCATCGTAGGGAAAGCTGGTAGCAAGAAAGGGTTAAAAACGCAACTTCTAACACATCGTAAAACCTTAAGAATAACTTACTGCCTATGCTTCCCCATAGAGTTTAATAATGTTCCTAAGCCTTATAATTAATTGTAATAATGGTAATGAATCCCTTAGATGCATAATTAATTAGTTTGGCAATTGAGGTTACCCGATTCTAGAGTTTCGGTTGTTTAAGACATTTTCGATAAGGATTTATGATGATGCCTCTTTGATGTTTTAAGTGATAAGTTTATAAAGTGATTTGATGCTTATTAAGTATTTGATGCCATTGAATGATTCCCTAGCTTGCATGTTATAGTTGCTGTTGCAAACAATGAAAATGCTTATGCATGAAATAAAGAAATAATCTCTGTTATTTAAAAAAAATTACCTTGTTGCTAGAAGAAAGTGTACTATGTAAAAGTGTAATTTGGAAAGGTTCTGGCTAGGAAAGACTTGGTATTTAAGCGTGTCCATTGTGACCCACCTCTCTTCCTGGGAATCTCCAAGATGCATGATTTCAGTTAGTATATATTATTCCATCATAAGACTATAAATGAGAAAATGTCATGATGATTATGAATTGAATTATGATATAACATGCAAAGATTTAATGGTGACTTAAATGTAAGAGGAAATGATCCTTTGGACCCATCAGACTATAGGTGGTGAAAAGGTGATCCTAGCCCCCTAACCCGTTCTCTCAAAAAGGTAGAGTTGGAACTTAACTTATCAAAAGGGATAAGTATATGCTAGTGACGACTAGTAAGGTATGAGCTCATAACCTAGATTACTCCCAAAAGGGTGGAGTATAGGTGGCCCAGGAAAATTATGATGGAAGTAACTTTAAGTCACCTAAGGAACTAAGTAATGCATGATGTAAATATGATGTTCTTCTATGCATAGTATTTATGATATGATGATGAGAAATATGATGTTCTTTTATGCATAGTATTTATGATATGATGATGAAGAATATGATGTGTTGATAAAAGGAAAAGTTCATTATAAACATGACATGCTAAGTTTATGATGCATTATAAGATGCATGATTAAAACCGACGAACCTCGGAAAGTATATTTTCGAACTTAATAAATCAATCTTAGCATGCTCACTATTTCATAATGAAACCTGAGGTTCCTGGGGACGATGATGATGACACAATGCATCATGAGGTGAGTACCCTACTGAGATTCTTTTTATAAGTTTCTCACTCCCTCTATTTTTCTTTCCATCTCGTCTTTAGAAACAGAAGGAAGTGTTCGTGATTCACATTGAAGCTTTCACCTGATAGCTAAACTTGATCCTTAGTTTCACTCGTATATTTCATATATCTATCCCTATCCCTGGAGTGTTATTACTAGGTGCCATTAATGGATGTCCTTCCATCCATATATTATTTATGTTTTGTTAGATTGCCTACACCTAGTCTTATTTTGTTGGTAGGCAAAATATCTATGTGATATGTAATTATGGATGTCATATGATAGAGCCAATATGATGTGTTTCTTCATGATATGTCTATTTGTTTTCTGCTTTATCTCGATTATCGTTCACGTTATGCGCGCTCACGTTTTCAATTATGTTTTAAAAAAAAATGGCTTGTAATTTCACTAAGTATTTTCAAAGCATGATTAAGGAACTGAAGCAAAGAGTAAAGTCTAGTAATTAATCAGATATGGCCTAGGTGTATTGGGTTAATTATTAGGGTGTTACACCTAACCTTATCATTTTCTTCAAAATTTCATGCAGCCTTCAAGGAGAGAAGAACCAGCCACCATTTTCATCGTCTTGAGCTTGATCTTGAGTTCTAAGCCCAAAAACCCTAGCCTAGAGTTGTGGAAACCTCAAAGTTCCTTCATTAAACTTGTTCTACACATCAATACCTACAAATCTAACCGATTAAAATCTCAAACCTCCATTAATTCTCACTTTGATCCCTAACTTCTTTACTGCCTAGAGGAGGTGATTGGGAGTCCTTAAAGTGAAGAGGAATCAAGGCGGCATCCTTTGGAGCATAGAGCTCAAGAGCTTTCAAAGTAGGGTTTATGCTGCCTTTCTTTGTCAAATTTTTCTGATTGTTTTGGCATGACCTAAGTCTGAAAATTCTGGTTGTTTTGGTTGATATTATGTTGAAATTGATGTATGAATTTTGGTTGTGTGTTTGGATGGTGTTAGAAAATGGTTTTCATCAAAATAAGTTTGGACTAGGTTGCTGGAATTTCTGTTGTCCTGAGGCAACAGTGGGTCACGAATTTTCTGGAATATTTGTGGGTGTTTTCATGAGCTATAAAAATTATATTTGGAGTAAAAATCTTAAAATAATTACCTGAATTTTCTTGGGTGTTAGTTTTAAGGTTTGATGCCTCAGAAAATCAAAAACCGAAATGAGGCAGATGCTATCCTGATTGTTGAGGAGTCAGTAAACTTGTCCAATTTATTACCAGCAAATGATTGAACTAACTCTTGAAATTTTTACACGAAGTTACTAATATATTGAAGTGTCAATGTGAATTTTATTGTGAATTAATTCAATCATTTTCTAGGGTTAAAAATTAGGGAACTTGGTTCTGTCTCGGAATTGGTGGCCCCGACCACTAAATTTGTACATTTTACTGAGGTAGCTATAGAGCTCTATTTGTCCTGAAATTTTTACAGGTTATTCTAGACACACTGAAGTGTCATACAGAATTTTTGTGACTCCTGAAATGGCTATTTGATATGATAATGAAATGTTGTGCCTAGGACAGTAATTCTGCCCATTGTGCTTGGGAATGGAACAATGCTTTGAATTGAGAATGTAATGGCACTTTGGCTTCTAGTATGACATGACTATTTGATATTAAGTGTTTGGCCATGTGACTTATGACATGTAAATGCATGCTATGGATTTTAAAGATTGAAGTATGAGAAAGAATGAGGATCTCATTGTGAATGATTGCCTATATGTGGCCTATGTATGCATTTGAGAAAAGAGAAAAGTATATGATGCCATTATAAGGATGTATAAATTTAAATTGTGCATGTTCTGACATATGGACAAAATAGAAACAAGACTTAGATTGAATGAGGAAGGCGAAAGTAGTAACTTCCCAAAATTTATTTTAAGTCGTAGACGTATCACTAGGAATAGATCTGTGTGGATTCAAAAATGGAAAAAATGAAGTTCGATGACCACGTATAGAATGAACTCGTCCTAACAAGCCTATTTCCCTTGTGTGGTGTGATCCACCATAAATACCCGTTGGGTATAACGGATCTATTGTGGAATTGTCCACTGAAATTACCCGTTGGGTAAACTAAGTCATTCCTATGTCAATGAAAAGAGAAAATGCACTGATTTGATCTTTGTGGCCATAAGTAATACCATGTCACCTTGAGATAAATTCATTGCATGCATTATATGATACTTATCTTATTTTGAATTGTCTACCTTGTGTAACTTAGTAATTGTTGGAGTGTGTAACATCTCTCCGCTTTATGGATTGATGACTATCCCCACAAACCAACACGGGTCTTTTCAACATGCTTTGTCCTCACTCACACGTTTCCTGAAAACTTCCAGGAGTCACCATCCCAAAATTACCCCAAGTCAAGCATGCTTAACTGAGTTCTTTCGTGATAGCCTACCGAAAGAAAGATGCATCTTTGTGGCACAAGTAGTACCAATCAATTCATATAAGCCCTCCTTACTGTATAGTCCCATACCTATACAGACTCACATCCTCCATTCGGGTGTGTAATCGGTTCATTCATGTACCCCTCAGCTTGGAGGCAGGAGTCGCTCCTTGCCCGTGCCTCTCTGACGGGATCACTTCCTGCCCTCGTCCCGGGCTTACATGCCCACCAGCTTCGCTTGGTTCGTCCCGAGCCACACCGTACGGGAGAGGTGCAGGCTCAATACCATTTGTAACATCCTGCCTTTATGGATTGATGACAGTCATCAATCCATAAAAGCAGCAGGAGATGTTACAGAATGTGATGAGATATATGCTTGAAGTGATGAAATGCTAAAAGAAACCCACTTCTGAGGAATGGTTTTTGAACATTAAAAATGAATCTTTGATATATGTCGCATGCTCACATTTTCTTAATAAACCGAAGTGGCTGGGGCGATGACGATGACATTATGATTGTGATTGGGGAGTTCCCGAATTTTAAAAATTCTCACCCCTATCTGTTTGTTTCCTTGTCGCCTCGGTTAAGCCAGATGATGATGATAATGCTACGCAAAGGAGTATAGGATTGCTGTAGTGTAGTAGTTATTGTTTTATTTTACTGGACTTAGTGAAATGAGTATGTATGTAAATGTATTAGAAGACAGATATGTACTAAAGCTCATAGAGGAGCTTCCTTATGTATTTTAGCTATATGTTTAATAAACTTGATGTTTACTTGTAATATGTTTTAATAGAATTACGCTTAGTTATCTCGTACGTAAATCGAGCTTTGCTATAATAATAATAAAGAGGTCCACTAATTAACAAGTAACAACTCTCGAGTACGATATTATAGCTTAAGAATGGGGTTGTACTTGGGAGGATGTTACATTATGGTATCAGAGCCTGCACCTCTCCTGTGGTTCGAGGACGAACCAAGCGGAAGCTGGTGGGCATGTAACGCTCTGGGATGAGGCAGGGAGTGATCGGCTGTGAGAAGGCGAACAAGGAGCGGCTTCTGCCTCCAAGCGGAGGGTACATGAATGAACCGATTACACACCCGAATGAGAGGAATCCTAGAGTCTGTATAAGTATGGGACTATAGTTAAGGAGGGCTTATATGAATTGATTGGTACTACCTATGCCACAAAGATGCATCTTTCTTCGGTAGCCCATCACGAAAGAACTCCAGTTAAGCGTGCTTGACTTAGGGTAATTTTGGGATGGGTGACCTCTGGAAGCTTTCCAGGAAGCGTGTGAGGACAAAACACGTGAAAACCCGTGTTGGTTTGTGGGGACAGTCGGCAATCCATAAAGCAACAAGGGATGTTACAAAGCTTCCTTATGTATTTTAGCTATATGTTTAATAAACTTGATGTTTACTTGTAATATGTTTTAATAGAATTATGCTTAGTTATCTCGTACGTAAATCGAGCTTTGCTATAGATAATTAAGAGAGGTCTAATTAACAAGTAACAACTCTCGAGTACGATATCATAGCTTAAGAATGGGGTTG
>JAMLFY010000830.1:0-22784 GCA_030441495.1 Dalbergia oliveri
TAGGTAAATATTATATAAAATTTGAGACCAAACAATCCTTAATAAAGGAATATAACGTTAGAAGAGAAGTTAGGAGCAATTCGTGCAAGTATTGCAAACCCCAAATTTCTGTACGTGTAAAATGACCAAAATGCCCTGAGGTTATTTTACTAGAAAATGAGGATCGTGGGCCCCACCCATCCTCAAGGGGATGTTTTGATGTTAATAAGGGATTGTTTGTGTTATGTGTGTTAATAGAGGAGAAGAATCCTAATTTTGAGCTTCGACGCGAAATGACCAAAACGCCCTTACGGCTGTTTTAACTCGAAATTTGCGTGCCGACCGAACCTCACTAAAATGTGTTAAAAGGTGTTTTTAAGCCATGATTAACCATTGGTTAAGCTGAGTGGTCTCGGGCAATTTTTAAGTAAAATGAGGTTTTGCCCTCTCTTTGTCAGTTTTACAAATTTTGAGATTTTTGATTCGTCTAACGAAACCTAAGCAATATTAGGCTCAAATTAAAGCTTATTAAATTCTAATTACTAATCTAGAGTCAAAATTATTTATTTAGATTGATTAGAACCTAAAATTGCTTAAAACACCCAAATTGCTTAGTAATTCACTTAAACCCTTAACCGTAAATTCTCTAAATTGCATGAATACCTTGCCTACACCTAAAAAATACATGGAACACACAAAATCCTCTTCCACAAGGCTGTAATGCACGAAATTATTGAGTAATAAGTCAGAAAATTATTACACAAAAATCCAAAGAATGAAAACAAAGAATCATGAAAACATGGAAACATGATTCCATGTTTTAAGCCACCAAACAAAATGATTTTTCTTCCTTATTTTTTCTCTAATTTTTGGTCAGATTTCTTTCCTTCCTTTGTCCATTTATGAGCTGCAAAATCTCTATAAATAGGCATGCTTGAAGATAGTTTAGATGCTTAGTTCATAACTTACACAAATTCTAGTTTTAGGAGCACCAAAAGCTCTCATTTCCTCCTCCTCTTGGCTGAATTCTTTCTTCAAGTTTTCAAGAATATTTTCTTTCATTTCACTCAAGGAAACCAAGTTCTCTTCCTTTCCTTCAAATCAGATTAGGTAGGGAGTTGTTTTTAAGTTTATTTCTATGCTTTGCTAAGTGTTGTTCTTGGTTCAAAATGATGATTTCATGGATTTTCTCTAGTTTTTCCATTTGGTTTTCTTCTTCCTTTTTCTTTGAACAATTCAGCCATATGGCCTAGGTGGGACTAAGATGATGGCTTGATGATGAGGACCTTGAGGGTGGGTTGTGAATCCATCACAAGTTAGGCCTCTAAAGCTTGAAAGTTCCACTTGATGCAAAACTTTAAAGAATAATATTTTTATGATGTTTTTATGATCTTGAGTTTAGAACTTGAAAGATGTATTTTTCACTTTGTCTTGCTAAGATATATTGGGTTGAATTTATATTTCTCTAAAGTCTTGGAGGAGCTCTAGTAAAGAAATAAAATGAACTTGCATCCATGTTTAAGTTTATGCCTTGCATAACCATGTTTACTTTCTATGTCATCACTAAATTCTCAAGAATGAATAAATGAACTTGCATATTCATGTTTAAATTTCCAAGCTTGCATTTCATGTTTAAATTTCAAGTTGTCACTTAATCTCTAAAGATAATAAAGAAGTTGCATCTCATGTTTATTTTATGCTCTCACTTTATTTTATAATGGCTAAAAGAGTCAATGCATGGCATGTTTATTTTATGTCATCACCTAAAAATCCTAGAGCTCAAAGACTTGCTTATGAATCATAAGCAAAGAAATGAGATAATTGGAGTTAAAGAATTTATTCTTTAAGAAGTCTTGAGAATTGGAGCTTAAAAAAAATGTAATTCTCATCTCCCTCACCGGTCCTATGACTACCGGCGCTCAGTTGCTTTCTCTCCTCTCCTGGTCCTATGCGATTCCGCCGCTCAGTTTCTTGCATCATGTTTATATTACAAGTTCTTGCATCATGTTTAATTTTCAAGTTATCACCTTAAATCTTAAAGATAAAGAAATAATTGCATATCATGTTTATAATTCCAAGCTATCACCTTATAAAGATAAGATTAAAATAAGGTTGCATAGCATGGTAATAATTCAAAGATGTCACCTAAATCTCTAAAGCTCAAGACTTGCTCCTTTTATCTTAAGTGAAAGATTTAATTATGAACATTCTTTCAAGTTATAAATCGGTCCCATGGTTAATTTAGGCCTAAAGTCCTATGACTTCTTTCAAGTTTAACAAAAGGAATTAGTTCTAAAAGAGTTTTAAAACTTTGTAAGAATTTTATGGGAAGCTAGTAATTTATGTGTACTTAAAATGTGATTTGATGCTTATTAAGAATTTGGTGTCATTGATTGATTCCCTGGTTTGTATGTTATAGTTGTTGTTGCAAACAATGAAAACTTATGCATGAAATAAAGACATATTCTATTCCTGGAAGAAAGTGTATTCCTGTAAGAGTGCAATTTGGAAAGATTCTGGCTAAGGAAAGATTTGGTATTTAAGCGTGTCCATTGTGACCCACCTCTTTTCCTGGGAATCTCCAGATGCATGATTCCAGTTGGTATATATTATTTCGGCATAAGACTATAAATGAGAAAATGTTATGATGATTATGAATGAAGAATTGTATTATGATATAACATGCAAAGACTTAAAGGTGACTCAAAATATATGAGAAAATGATCCTTTGGACCATCAAACTATAGGCGGTGAAAAGGTGATTCTTGCCCCTAGTCTGTTCTCTCAAAAGGGTAGAGACGGAATTTTTACTTATCAAAAGGGATAAGTATGTGCTGGTGACGACTAGCAAGGTATGAGCTCATAACCTAGATTACTCCCAAAAGGGTGAAGTATAGGGTGGCCCAGGAAAATGATGATGAAAGTAACTTTAAGTCACCTAAGAAACTAAGTAAATGCATTATGTGAATATGATGTTCTGCTATGCATAGTATTTATGAGATGATGATGAGAAATATGATATTCTGCTATGCATAGTATTATGAAATGATGATGAGGAATATGATGTGATTTTATGCATAACTATGTTATTATATATGAAAGGAAAAGTTCATTATAAACATGACATGCTAAGTTTATGATGCATTATAAGACGCATGATTAAAAGGACGAACCTCGGTAAAGTATATTTTCGAACTTAATAAATCAATCTTAGCATGCTCACTATTTCATAATAACCCGAGGTTCCTGGGGACGATGATGATGACACAATGCATCATGAGGTGAGTACCCTACTGAGATTCTTTTATAAGTTTCTCACTCCCTCTATTTTTCTTTCCATCTCGTCTTCAGAAACGGAGGAAGCGTTCGTGAATCACATTGAGGCTCTAGGGTCACTGAACTTGAATCCTGCTAGTTTCACTCGTATATTTAGATATCTATCCCTATCCCTGGAGTGTTATTACTAGGTGCCATTAATGGATGTCCTTCCATCCATATATTATTTATGTTTTATTAGATTGCCTACACTTAGTCTTATTCTGTTGGTAGGCAAAATATCTATATGATATGTAATTATGGATGCTATATGATGGAGCCAATATATTATGATGTGATGTTTGTAAATTCCTATGTGTCTTTTAAATTTTGCTAAATCATTCACGTTAAGCGCGCTCACGTTTTCAATTATGTTTAAAAAAAAAATGGCTCGTAATTTCACTAAGTATTTTCAAAGCATGATTAAGGAACTGAAGCAAAGAGTAAAGTCTAGTAATTAATCAGATCCTCCTAGGTGTATTGGGTTAATTATTAGGGTGTTACATTTTGGTATCAGAGAGTTCGTTCTCACGGAGCCTGAGGATTGGACTGACTATGCTTCTAAAGCATAATACGTTAGTAATGTCATGTGTAGATGTTTATCATTAGGATGAGCTTGAGGATTAGAAATACATGACTCCTGTATGTTGAAAGTGCCATGGTAACTTGCTCACTTTGCATGGAATATTGGGCTTGATCACCTCAGTGTTCCTGTTTTGTGTGTATAGGGACCAATGGCACGACGACAACGGACTAGGGCGCGCAGGAATAACCAAGATAATGAGACCGCTGAAGCACTTCGCGACGTAGCAAGGACCATGAGAATGATGATGGAACGGATGGATCAGAATCGTCAAGCTAATATAAATCAAGGACATGAAATTCCCGAACATGCTCGTTTGGGGAATTTCGTAAGGCGAATCCACCTGTTTTCAAGGGACCCTGAATCCTAATGTAGCAGATGAATGGATTCGGAATATTGAGAAGGTCTTTGCTGTAGTTCCATGTTCAGAGGAGCGAAGGTCACTTTTGCCACCCACATGCTTGAGGGTGATGCCGGCTTCTGGTGGACTGGTGTTCGAAGACTCCTGGAGGCAACCGAAGTGGACATTGATTGGGAATTATTCAAGGTCCATTTTTGAGAAGTATTTGGAGTCGGTTAGAAATGCTAAGGACATTGAATTCATGCAACTTGTCCAGGGGAATATGAATGTGGCTCAGTATCCTGCAGATTTGAGGAACTCATTAAGTTCTCAAGGATGTACCAAGGTAACCCTGATGAGTATTGGAAATGCATTAAATACGAGTCAGGGTTAAAGGCAGAACTTAATGTGGAGGTTGCGCACTTGGAAATTAGGGATTTCTCTACCTTAGTCAACAAATGCCGCATCATTGAAGAAGGGCGGAGAAAGCTGGGTACTTCAAAGTCTGAGAATATCATCAAAAGCTGACACCTCAAGGTCAACAGTTCAAGAGGCAAAATCGACCTCCATTTCCACATCAATCAAGATCACAAGTGCCACAAAGGAACTTTCATCAAGGAAGACCGAACAACAACAACAACCGCTATAATAATCCCAGCAACAATCGCAACAACAACAATAATAACAATAAAGGGAAAGCACCACAAAGAGGTCCAGCAGCACCTCCACGACCCGTGCCATCCATGGAATGTCCAAGTGCGGCAAGAATCATGGGAGCATGCCATGTCGAGCCGGAACAAACGTGTGCTACCGGTGTGGAAAACCAGGTCATTACTCAGGAGAATGCAGAAAGGAACCCGCCAACCCCCAATCCCAAGCCAGAATACCAAGGAAGGGTATTCAGGTTAATCCTGAAGAAACGACAAAGTCACGAAATCTCGTGGAAGGTAAGTGTAATATGTATGGTAGAAACTTAATTGTACTATATGATTCTGGCGCTTCCCATTCTTTATCTCCCACTCGTGTGTTAAAACCCTTAACTTGCATATAACTGAGCTTCCTTTTGACCTTATTGTTTCTACCCTCCTGGAAAACCCGTTAGGACTTGTAAATGTTGTTTAGATTGCCATTTTGTTATTGAGAATAGATCATTTGTTTTAGATCTCATTTGCTTACCCATGCAAGGTTTAGATGTGATTCTTGGCATGGATTGGCTTGAAGCCAACCGTGTCCTGTTAAGCCTATGAGAAAACCATTACTTTTCTTCCTGTTCCCATTAGACCTAAGAAACCCATAAGTCTTTACATAACATGAAAATGGATGTGGTAAGGGTGAGAGTAAAGGTTATATTTTCTTAGCCGCTAGTGATGTAGACTTTGAGCAAAGTATCGATGAGATACCGATAGTAAGAAATTATCCCGAAGTATTTCAGATGAGATACAGAGTTTCCCCAGAGAGAGATAGAGTTTTCCATAGAATTGCTTAGGTGCAGGTCCCATATCCATAGCCCCATCAGGATGTCCCCATTAGAGTTGACGAGTTGAAAGCTCAATTGGAGGATTTATTGGAGAAAAAGTTTGTTACCTAGTGCGTCACCTTGGGGAGCCCCTGTGTTGTTTGTGAAGAAAAAGGATGGGAGTATGAGGATGTGTGTTGACTATAGGCAATTGAATAAAGTGACAGTGAAGAACAAATACCCTTTGCCTAGGATAGATGACTTGATGGACCAGCTTAAAGGGGCAAGTGTTTTCTAAGATTGATTTGAGGTCAGGTTACCACCAGATTAGGGTGAGAGATGAAGATATACCAAAAACGGCCTTTCGTCCGATACGGCCATTTTGAGTTTGCAGTAATGTCCTTTGGATTAACCAATGCTCGGCAATTTTTATGGATTACATGAATAGGATCTTTAGACCTATTTAGATCAGTTTGTGGTTGTCTTTATAGATGACATTCTCATCTACTCTAAGACCCACGAGGAGCATGAACGCCACCTAACTATAGTCCTGGAAATCCTGAAGGAAAAGAAACTATATGCCAAGCTTTCTAAGTGTGAATTCTGGTTGGATGAGGTGAAATTTTTAGGGCATGTAGTATCTAAGAAAGGAATTGCCTAGATCCTAGTAAGGTGGAAACGGTTGTAAACTGGGAAAGACCAACCACGGTCACTGAAGTAAGGAGCTTCTTAGGTTTAGCTGGTTATTACCGTCGGTTTATCAAGGGATTTTCCAGATTTCCCTTCCTCTGACTAAGCTAACTAGGAAAAACACCTCTTTTTCATGGACCCAGGAGTGTGAAAAGAGCTTTCAAGAGCTGAAACACAAGCTAACCTCAACCCCTGTTTTAGTGTTACCCGACCCCAATGTGCCTTCGGAAGTGTCCTGTGATGCTTCGAGGAAGGGTTTGGGTTGTGTCCTGATGCAGGATAGGCAAGTGGTGGCCTATGCATCGAGGCAACTCAAGCCACATGAGGCAAATTACCCCACCCATGACCTTGAGTTAGCCGTCGTGTTTGCTCTAAAGATTTGGAGACACCATTTATACGGAGTGAGGTTTGAGGTGTTTTCTGATCACAAGAGTTTGAAATATCTCTTTGATCAAAAAGAGCTAAACATGAGGCAAAGAAGGTGGATGGAGTTTTTAAAAGATTATGATTTCGGGTTAAACTATCATCAGGTAAAGCTAATGTTGTAGCTGATGCCCTAAGTAGGAAATCCTTACAAGTGTCCCGTTTGATGGTGAAAGAGATTGAGTTAATTGAGCAATTTAGAGACCTCAACCTAGGAATGACCTTGACCACTAAGGGCATAAGAGCTTGTCACCTTAGTGTGACAAGTGAATTCAAGGAAAGAATTGCTCAAGCCCAAAGGAAAGATACAGAATTTCAAGAGACCTTAGAGGCGGTAAGAGCTGATAAGTTGAAAGGTTTTACCCAAGGGAATGATAGTTTATGGAGGTTTGAAGGTCGTATATGTGTACCTGCTAGTGGTGACCTCCGAAAGGATATTTTGGAGGAAGCCCATAAGAGTCATTTCACCCTCCATCCTGGTGCCACCAAGATGTATCAAGATTTGAGGAAGATGTTCTGGTGGCCTGGATTGAAAAAGGATGTGTGCACATGGGTGAATAAATGCTTGGTATGTCAAAAGGTGAAGATTGAGCACCAAAGACCCTCTGGAATGTTGCAACCCCTATCAATCCCCGAGTGGAAGTGGGATAGTATCTCCATGGATTTTGTAACTGGACTAGGACCCAAGCGAATCATGACGCCATTTGGGTAATAGTGGATCGGTTGACTAAGTCAGCCCACTTTTACCTATTAAGGTGACTTATTCCTTGGATAGGTTAGCACGTTATATATTAAGAGATAGTAAGGTTACACGGAGTCCGTCGACGATAATCTCGGATCGAGATCCGCGATTCACGTCACGGTTTTGGGGAGCCTTTCAGAAGGCGTTTGGTTCAAAGCTCTGTTTGAGCACGGCTTATCACCCCAACGGACGGTCAATCTGAAAGAACTATCCAAACTTTGGAGGACATGTTGAGGGCATGTGTTTTAGATCAAAGAGAGTTGGGATAAGTACCTCCACTGATTGAATTTGCATATAACAACAGTTATCATGCAAGTATCGGTATGGCACCATACGAGGCCCTCTATGGACGGAAGTGTCAATCACCTCTATGTTGGTATGAGCCCAGGAGAGCAAAGTCTACTTGACGGATATTGTGAGGGAAACGACGGAACAAATCAAGAAGATTAGGGATAAGATTCTCCTGCTCAAAGTCGCAGAAAAACTATGCGGACAAGCGGCGAAAACCGCTAGATTTTCAAGAAGGGGACCATGTGTTCCTAAGAATCACCCCCACAGGCATAGGCCGAGCAATGAAAGTAAAGAAATTGAGCCCAGATTTCTTGGTCCATTTGAAATCCTTAGCAAAATAGGATCTGTAGCCTCCGTATAGCCCTACCCAGGAGTCTCTCCAACCTTCATGATGTTTTCCATGTCTCCAGTTAAGGAAATATCATTCTGACCCAAGTCATGTACTAGAGCCAGAACATGTACAATTAAGAGATGACCTAACGTTTAACTTACCACCCACGAGAATCGTTGGAGTTAAGCGTTTAAGGAACAAGGTTGTACCCAGTCAAAGTAGCATGGGGACGAGGTGAAACGAAGAAGTTACATGGAAGCTGGAATAGATATGCAAGCACAGTATCCAGAGCTATTCTCAGGTAACGATTTCGAGGGCGAAATTCTTTTTAAGGAGGGGAGTAATGTAACGCCCCAATTTTTATGTAATTTTTACTATCATTAGGAATTACCGAATTCCGTAGGTAAATATTATATAAAATTTGAGACCAAACAATCCTTAATAAAGGAATATAACGTTAGAAGAGAAGTTAGGAGCAATTCGTGCAAGTATTGCAAACCCCAATTTCTGTACGTGTAAAATGACCAAAATGCCCTGAGGTTATTTTACTCAAAATGAGGATCGTGGGCCCCACCCATCCTCAAGGGGATGTTTTGATGTTAATAAGGGATTGTTTGTGTTATGTGTGTTAATAGAGGAGAAGAATCCTAATTTTGAGCTTCGACGCGAAATGACCAAAACGCCCTTACGCTTTTTAACTTCAATTTGCGTGCCGCTAAGCCCGAACCTCACTAAAATGTGTTAAAAGGTGTTTTTAAGCCATGATTAACCATTGGTTAAGCTCGGGTGGTCTCGGGCAATTTTTAAGTAAAATGACCGTTTTGCCCTCTCTTTGTGCAAGTTTTACAAATTTTGAGATTTTTGATTCGTCTAACGAAACCTAAGCAATATTAGGCTCAAATTAAAGCTTATTAAATTCTAATTACTAATCTAGAGTCAAAATTATTTATTTAGATTGATTAGAACCTAAAATTGCTTAAAACACCCAAATTGCTTAGTAATTCACTTAAACCCTTAACCGTAAATTCTCTAAATTGCATGAATACCTTGCCTACACCTAAAAAATACATGGAACACACAAAATCCTCTTCCACAAGGCTGTAATGCACGAAATTATTGAGTAATAAGTCAGAAAATTATTACACAAAAATCCAAAGAATGAAAACAAAGAATCATGAAAACATGGAAACATGATTCCATGTTTTAAGCCACCAAACAAAATGATTTTTCTTCCTTATTTTTTTCTCTAATTTTTGGTCAGATTTCTTCCTTCCTTTGTCCATTTATGAGCTGCAAAATCTCTATAAATAGGCATGCTTGAAGATAGTTTAGATGCTTAGTTCATAACTTACACAAATTCTAGTTTTAGGAGCACCAAAAGCTCTCATTTCCTCCTCCTCTTGGCTGAATTCTTTCTTCAAGTTTTCAAGAATATTTTCTTTCATTTCACTCAAGGAAACCAAGTTCTCTTCCTTTCCTTCAAATCAGATTAGGTAGGGAGTTGTTTTTAAGTTTATTTCTATGCTTTGCTAAGTGTTGTTCTTGGTTCAAAATGATGATTTCATGGATTTTCTCTAGTTTTTCCATTTGGTTTTCTTCTTCCTTTTTCTTTGAACAATTCAGCCATATGGCCTAGGTGGGACTAAGATGATGGCTTGATGATGAGGACCTTGAGGGTGGGTTGTGAATCCATCACAAGTTAGGCCTCTAAAGCTTGAAAGTTCCACTTGATGCAAAACTTTAAAGAATAATATTTTTATGATGTTTTTATGATCTTGAGTTTAGAACTTGAAAGATGTATTTTTCACTTTGTCTTGCTAAGATATATTGGGTTGAATTTATATTTCTCTAAAGTCTTGGAGGAGCTCTAGTAAAGAAATAAAATGAACTTGCATCCATGTTTAAGTTTATGCCTTGCATAACCATGTTTACTTTCTATGTCATCACTAAATTCTCAAGAATGAATAAATGAACTTGCATATTCATGTTTAAATTTCCAAGCTTGCATTTCATGTTTAAATTTCAAGTTGTCACTTAATCTCTAAAGATAATAAAGAAGTTGCATCTCATGTTTATTTTATGCTCTCACTTTATTTTATAATGGCTAAAAGAATCAATGCATGGCATGTTTATTTTATGTCATCACCTAAAAATCCTAGAGCTCAAAGACTTGCTTATGAATCATAAGCAAAGAAATGAGATAATTGGAGTTAAAGAATTTATTCTTTAAGAAGTCTTGAGAATTGGAGCTTAAAAAAAATGTAATTCTCATCCCCTCACCGGTCCTATGCGGACTCCGCGCTCGGTTGCTTAAGATTCTCTCCTTCTCCTGGTCCTATGCGGATTCCGCGCTCCAGTTTCTTGCATCATGTTTATATTACAAGTTCTTGCATCATGTTTAATTTTCAAGTTATCACCTTAAATCTTAAAGATAAAGAAATGGAATTGCATATCATGTTTATAATTCCAAGCTATCACCTTATAAAGATAAGATTAAAATAAGGTTGCATAGCATGGTAATAATTCAAAGATGTCACCTAAATCTCTAAAGCTCAAGACTTGCTCCTTTTATCTTAAGTGAAAGATTTAATTATGAACATTCTTTCAAGTTATAAATCGGTCCCATGGTTAATTTAGGCCTAAAGTCCTATGACTTCTTTCAAGTTTAACAAAAGGAATTAGTTCTAAAAGAGTTTTAAAACTTTGTAAGAATTTTATGGGAAGCTAGTAATTTATGTGTACTTAAAATGTGATTTGATGCTTATTAAGAATTTGGTGTCATTGATTGATTCCCTGGTTTGTATGTTATAGTTGTTGTTGCAAACAATGAAAACTTATGCATGAAATAAAGACATATTCTATTCCTGGAAGAAAGTGTATTCCTGTAAGAGTGCAATTTGGAAAGATTCTGGCTAAGGAAAGATTTGGTATTTAAGCGTGTCCATTGTGACCCACCTCTCTTTCCTGGGAATCTCCAGATGCATGATTCCAGTTGGTATATATTATTTCGGCATAAGACTATAAATGAGAAAATGTTATGATGATTATGAATGAAGAATTGTATTATGATATAACATGCAAAGACTTAAAGGTGACTCAAAATATATGAGAAAATGATCCTTTGGACCCATCAAACTATAGGCGGTGAAAAGGTGATTCTTGCCCCCTAGTCTGTTCTCTCAAAAGGGTAGAGACGGAATTTTACTTATCAAAAGGGATAAGTATATGCTGGTGACGACTAGCAAGGTATGAGCTCATAACCTAGATTACTCCCAAAAGGGTGGAGTATAGGGTGGCCCAGGAAAATGATGATGAAAGTAACTTTAAGTCACCTAAGAAACTAAGTAAATGCATTATGTGAATATGATGTTCTGCTATGCATAGTATTTATGAGATGATGATGAGAAATATGATATTCTGCTATGCATAGTATTATGAAATGATGATGAGGAATATGATGTGATTTTATGCATAACTATGTTATTATATATGAAAGGAAAAGTTCATTATAAACATGACATGCTAAGTTTATGATGCATTATAAGACGCATGATTAAAAGACGAACCTCGGTAAAGTATATTTTCGAACTTAATAAATCAATCTTAGCATGCTCACTATTTCATAATAACCCGAGGTTCCTGGGGACGATGATGATGACACAATGCATCATGAGGTGAGTACCCTACTGAGATTCTTTTTATAAGTTTCTCACTCCCTCTATTTTTCTTTCCATCTCGTCTTCAGAAACGGAAGGAAGCGTTCGTGAATCACATTGAGGCTCTCAGGGTATGAACTTGAATCCTGCTAGTTTCACTCGTATATTTCAGATATCTATCCCTATCCCTGGAGTGTTATTACTAGGTGCCATTAATGGATGTCCTTCCATCCATATATTATTTATGTTTTATTAGATTGCCTACACTTAGTCTTATTCTGTTGGTAGGCAAAATATCTATATGATATGTAATTATGGATGCTGTATGATGGAGCCAATATATTATGATGTGATGTTTGTAAATTCCTATGTGTCTTTTAAATTTTGCTAAATCATTCACGTTAAGCGCGGCTCACGTTTTCAATTATGTTTAAAAAAAAAAATGGCTCGTAATTTCACTAAGTATTTTCAAAGCATGATTAAGGAACTGAAGCAAAGAGTAAAGTCTAGTAATTAATCAGATCCTGCCTAGGTGTATTGGGTTAATTATTAGGGTGTTACCACATTGCCCTGATCAAATGTGCATAACTCCTACACCCGCGCTTCAAGGGAAATCAAAAACATCCGCATCAATCCGTTGAGACGACAAGGGAGGGAAAAACAAAAGGGGGTGAGAATACTCATACACGATTCTCGTGGGGCTCCCGGTTTTAACACAAGTGTCATCGTCGCCCCCAGCCACTTCGGGTTTCATTATAAAAGAGGTGTACATGCATAGGTTCAGTTTTCATTTCTCAAATCTTGTTATTCGAAGTGGGTTCCTTTTAGCATGAGTCTTCATGGTATGAATACAGCAGATATTTTATGTATGCATGGCCATACTTGAGCATGACAGTACACATAGATAACACATATCACTTAATCAAAGTATCAATGAAACATTAACAAAACGAATGCATGTGTATCTTTTACTTTTTCATTCTTGAACTTCGTGAGTTCCTTTATAACTTTTTCCATTATTCCACCTTCATCATGGTCACCAAAATCCACCCAACATGTCGCCAACGATTTATCATGGTCACCAAAACTCCTAATCACCTATCGCCTAGGAATGAGCTCATCCTAACTAGCCGTCACTAGATTTATAGGGGGTAAAAGAGGGAATCATATTTCTTTCTTGGATCACCCGTATAACCCTTAACTTGGGAAGTCATAATGGGATCATTTCCACATTATCATATCTTTTATGAATGCATCATGAGCATACAACCTTAGAACCTCATACAACATATCCTTCATTCATATTTTATATTCTCATGCATTTTAAACATGACATACCACATCATCACATCGTCATGCCAATAATACACATAACATTTCATGCTTAAGGTATTAACATAATCACATCATTAAGAATATGCTCACTCGCCCTCATACTCACATCACACCTCCTATCTTATGGTGTCTTATGCTTTGGCCCTTACGGGTCTTAAACTAGTGTTCCAATTATCATATCCTTCATTATGGATTTTTACGACACCTAAGGGATCATTATTTTCGATTATGGGATCCTAGGATCTACACCTTAGACCCTTTTCTAAGTTCTGTCTTTGCCTAAGATCCTATGTTCAACTTCTAGGCATAATCACTAGCTATGAACCATTTTTCTTAAGCTCAATTATGTTGGAATAGAAGTTTTATTCTTGTGTCTAAGCACTTTAAGATTCTAGTTATGATTTCTTCCTATTTGTTTTGTCTTTCCAATCCTTAAAACGTTCCTCGTTTCGCTCAAGCATAATATTACGCATTCTAACTCCTCAAATAGAATTTATACAATGGCCACAAGGATAAGGGCAGAAACCAACAATGTTCATCACACATAATCACATAAACTCATGTTATAAGTGCACATGAGTTGCTAGTTTTCTTGGGACAATTTTAGGAGCAAAAAGGTGTTCTGTAATCGATTACATGTGCCAAGTAATCGATTACCAGAGCTAAATTTATGGGTTTAAAAACTCGTAATCGTTAAGAGTTTTAAGGGACAGGTTCTGGGCATGAAGAACAGCCTTGGTAATCGATTACATTGTCTCTGGTAATCGTACCAGAACCAAAAGTCCTTTAAAAAACCCCTGGTAATCCATTACATAAGCTGGTAATCGATTACCAAACCTAAAATTTGAGAAAACATGATTTTTGACACATTCCAAACTATTTAAACACCTTGAGACCTCATAAAACAGTTTTTCCACATTTCCTGAAATCATCCATACATTTTGCAAAACCAAACCATCATTGAATCATACTAAAACATATCCATCTCTTTTTTAAAGATCCCCATTGAAGATACTTAGGGCAAGTCTTTAGCTCTAGAGTATTTAGATGATAACATAATCTTAAACATGCTATGCACTTCATTTTACTCTTCATTACAAAGTAAAATGAGAGCATAAAATAAATATGAGATGCAACCTCATTATTATCTTTAAGGATTAAGTGATGACTTGAAATATAAACATGAAATGCATGCTTGGGAATTTAAATATGGTAATGCAAGTTCATTCATTTATCTTTGTGAAATTAGTGATGGCATCAAAATAAACATGAGATGCAAGACATAAACTTAAACATGAATGCAACTTATTTTATCTTAACTAGAGCTCCTACAAGACTTTAGAGGAACATCAATAGCCTTAACCCAACATGTATCTTAAGTGGAAGATGAGCTTTAGAGTTCTTAACACCAAGTCTTCAAAGAAGTCTTTGGTTTGAACTTCATCATCAAGCTCAAGAAAATGGATTAAAACCAAAAACATCAACGCTTTAACAAAACAAACATAAATAGAACTACTCATATTCTTTATTTTATTGCTCATGGGCTTCAATCAGAGTAAACTCTTAGAACGGCGAACCAACTTTAAGGTTGGCAAGGGTAAGCTTAGAGCTTTTTGAAATCTTAGGATTAATTTTTCTTAACCAAAATTTTGTGCTCTACTTTACAATTTTTAGCAAACTTTATTCAAACCAAAGCAAAGGAAACTGAAATCATGAAGAGGAAAAGAAAAGAAAACCACAAACTTTATCAAGGAGGAAAGAAATCAAGGCATGTATGGTCCAAGACCAAGTTGTTTCAAGCTTTAGAGGTTTCTCACATGACAACAACAAGTCATTATCTTGAAACCTCATCATCAAGCTCATGTTCTCTTTATAAAAGGGCCTCTTGGCCAAAAAGAAAAAGGGAAGAGGAAAAGAGTTTGAAACCAAGAGAAAGCTAGAACTTTTCTTAAGAACACAAGCCAAAACATTAAAACAAAACCCCTACCTTAAGAAGTCTTGAGAGATATGAAAGAAAGCTTGAGTTCTTGATGAAATGGAGAAGGAAAATGATCTTGAAACTTGAAGGAAGAAATTGGCCAAGTTGAGGGAATTTGAGAGGAAAAGAGAGAAAGTGCAAGAATGCTTGAACTTGGCAAATGATCCAAAGAGCAACCAAGTCTTCAAAGGCTTGGTATTTATAGAAAAATGAAGCATGTTGGCTGATTGGGACGGAGGCCTTGACCTCATGTTCCATGAGAGAGAGAATTGTTTCATGGAAGTATGGTGAGGCATGGGAGAAAGCATTACTAGGCATGGGCAAGGCATGGCTTATGTAACGCCCAATTTTACTGTAATTTTTTGTCATTAGGAATTACCGAATTACCATAGGTAAATATTATATAAAATTTGAGACCAAACAATCCTTAATAAAGGAATATAACGTTAGAAGAGAAGTTAGGAGCAATTCGTGCAAGTATTGCAAACCAATTTCTGTACGTGTAAAATGACCAAAATGCCCCTAAGGTTATTTTACTCAGAAAATGAGGATCGTGGGCCCCACCCATCCTCAAGGGGATGTTTTGATGTTAATAAGGGATTGTTTGTGTTATGTGTGTTAATAGAGGAGAAGAATCCTAATTTTGAGCTTCGACGCGAAATGACCAAAACGCCCTAAGGCTGTTTTAACCCGATTTGCGTGTTCTAAGCCCAAACCTCACTAAAATGTTTTAAAAGGTGTTTTTAAGCCATGATTAACCATTGGTTAAGCTCGGGTGGTCTCGGGCAATTTTTAAGTAAAATGACCGTTTTGCCCTGTCTTTGTGCAATTTTACAAATTTTGAGATTTTTGATTCGTCTAACAAAACCTAAGCAATATTAGGCTCAAATTAAAGCTTATTAAATTCTAATTATTAATCTAGAGTCAAAATTATTTATTTAAATTGATTAGAACCTAAAATTGCTTTAAAACACTCAAATTGCTTACTAATTCACCTAAGCCCTTAACGTAAATTCTCTAAATTGCATGAATACCTTGCCTACACCTAAATAATACATGGAACACACAAAACCCTCTTCCATGAGGCTGTAATGCACGAAATAATTCAGCCATAATCATTAGAATTATTGCAAGATAATGCACTAAAACAAAATGCCAAAAAATTCCCTAAAACATGGCATAAAACATGCCTTAAACAAGAAATGATTTTCCTCCCTTTGTTCCCCATGAAAAATCCAAAAATTATGCCTCCTCCTCTTGTCCATACATGAGCTTAAATCCTCTATAAATAGGCATGCTTAAGGAGTCTTAGATGCTTGCTCAAAATTGTACACATTTCTAGTTTTTCCAAAGCACCAAAAGCTCTCATTTCCTCCTCCTCTTGGCTGAATTCTTTCTTCAAGTTTTCAAGAATATTTTCTTTCATTTCACTCCAAGAAACCAAGTTCTCTTCCTTTCCTTCAAATCAGATTAGGTAGGGAGTTGTTTTTAAGTTTATTTCTATGTTTTGCTAAGTGTTGTTCTTGGTTCAAAATGATGATTTCATGGATTTTCTCTAGTTTTTCCATTTGGTTTTCTTCTTCCTTTTCTTTAACCAATTCGGCCATATGGCCTAGGTGGGACTAAGATGATGGCTTGATGATGAGGACCTTGAAGGTGGGTTGTGAATCCATCACAAGTTAGGCCTCTAAAGCTTGAAAGTTCCACTTGATGCAAAACTTTAAAGAATGATGTTTTTATGATGATTTTATGATCTTGAGTTTAGAATTTGAAAGATGTATTTCTCACTTTGTCTTGTTAAGATATATATATTGAATTTGTATTTCTATAAAGTCTTGAAGGAGCTCTAGTAAAGAAATCAAATGAACTTGCATCCATGTTTAAGTTTATGCCTTGCATAATCATGTTTACTTTCTATGTCATCACTAAAATTTCAAGAATGAATAAATGGACTTGCATACTCATGTTTAAATTTCCAAGTTTGCATTTCATGTTTATATTTCATGTTGTCACTTAATCTCTAAAGATAATAAAGAAGTTGCATCTCATATTTATTTTATGTTCTCACTTTATTTTATAATGGCTAAAAGAATCAACGCATGACATGTTTATTTTTATGTCATCACCTAAAGATCCTAGAGCTCAAAGACTTGCCCAAGTATCACAAGCAAAGAAATAAGATTATTGGAGTTAAAGAATTGATTCTTTAAGAAGTCTTGAGATTGGAGCTTAAAAAGATGTAATAATAATTCTCTTCTCCCTTCAGGTCCAATGCGGATTACCGGGCTCGTTTCTTAAGATTCTCTTCTCCTTCTGGTCAGTGCGGACTACGCGCTCAAGTTTCTTGCATCATGTTTAATTTTCAAGTCATCACCTTAAATCTTAAAGATAAAGAAATGGATTTGCATATCATGTTTATAATTCCAAGTTATCACCTTATAATGACAAGATTAAAATGAGGTTGCATAGCATGTTTATGATTCTAAGATATCACATAAATCTCTTAAGCTCAAGACTTGCTCCTTTTATCTTAAGTGAGAATTTTAATTATGAAGATTCTTTCAAGTTTAGCAAAAATAATTAGTTTCTAAAAGAGTTTTAAGGCTTTGCAAAGATTTTACAAGAAACTAGTATTCTATGTACACTTAAAATGTGATTTTATGAGATTCATGATTTAGCCACTGATCTGAGTTTATTACTAATGTATGATGATGATTTAATATGTTTAGATTGTGATTATTATGTTTATTGATGAGGAAACAATTCTATGCAAATTAGAAGAGAAACTAGCTATATAAAACAATGTAAAGCTTGAATTTAGCTAGTCTTTGATCTCTTTAAGTTTAGCCATTGCCAAATTGTTTTAGTATGATATATTATTTAAGATTGGTTAAGCCACGAAAAATTTGGTAACAATTAGTGTAAGATTGATCCGAACACTAAAAATGAAACTAGCAACTAGAAAAACCATAAAAGCAAGATTTCTAGAACTTTAGATAATGAAATTTATGTATTCTGTCAGAGCCTTTAGTGATCTTAAGAACCAGATTTTATCATATTTAGATAAGGGAGAATGATTCATAATTGGTTTAGTAATTAATTTTAGCATCATAAGGAAAGACGGTAATGAGAAAGGGTTAAAAACGCAACTTCTAGCGTAAAACCTTAAGAACAACTTACTGTCTATGCTGCCCCATATTGTCTAATAACGTTCTTAGGACTTATAATTGATGGTAATAAGTCCCTTAGATGCATAATTAATCAGTTCAATAATTAAGGTTGCCCAATTCTAGAGTTTCGGTTGTTTAAGATAGCTTTCGACAAGGATTTATGATGATGCCTCTTTGATGTTTTAAATGATAAGTCTATGTAGTGATTTGATGCTTATTAAGTATTTGACGTCATTGAATGATTTCCCTAGCTTGCATGTTATAGTTGCTGTTGCAAACAAAGAAAATGCTTATGCATGAAATAAAGAAATAATCTCTGTTATTTAAAAAAATTACCTTTGTTGGGAAGAAAGTGTACTCCTGTAAAAGTGTAATTTGGAAAGGTTCTGGCTAGGAAAGACTTGGTATTTAAGCGTGTCCATTGTGACCCACCTCTCTTTCTTGGGAATCTCCTAGATGCATGATTTCAGTTAGTATATATTATTCCATCATAAGACTATAAATGAGAAAATGCCATGATGATTATGAATTGAATTATGATATAACATGCAAAGATTTAATGGTGACTTAAATGTAAGAGGAAATGATCCTTTGGACCCATCAGACTATAGGTGGTGAAAAGGTGATCCTAGCCCCCTAGTTTGTTCTCAAAAGGGTAGAGACGGAATTTTTACTTATCAAAAGGGATAAGTATGTGCTAGTGACGACTAGCAAGGTATGAGCTCATAACCTAGATTACTCCCAAAAGGGTGGAGTATAGGGTGGCCCAGGAAAATGATAATGGAAGTAACTTTAAGTCACCTAAGGAACTAAGTAATGCATGATGTAAATATGATGTTCTTCTATGCATAGTATTTATGATATGATAATGAGAAATATGATATTCTTCTATGCATAGTATTTATGATTTGATGATGAGAAATATGATGTTCTTTTATGCATAGTATTTATGATATGATGATGAAGAATATGATGTGTTGATAAAAGGAAAAGTTCATTATAAACATGACATGCTAAGTTTATAATGCATTATAAGACGCATGATTAAAACGACGAACCTCGGTAAAGTATATTTTCGAACTTAATAAATCAATCTTAGCATGCTCACTATTTCATAATGAAACCGAGGTTCCTGGGGATGATGATGATGACACAATGCATCATGAGGTGAGTACCCCTGAGATTCTTTTATAAGTTTCTCACTCCCTCTATTTTTCTTTCCATCTCGTCTTCAAAAACGGAAGGAAGTGTTCGTGATTCACATTGAGGCTTTCACCTGGTACTGAACTTGATCCTCTAGTTTCACTCGTATATTTCAGATATCTATCCCTATCCCTAGAGTGTTATTACTAGGTGCCATTAATGGATGTCCTTCCATCCATATATTATTTATGTTTTGTTAGATTGCCTACACCTAGTCTTATTTTGTTGGTAGGCAAAATATCTATGTGATATGTAATTATGGATGTCATATGATGGAGCCAATATGATGTGTTTCTTCATGATATGTCTATTCGTTTTCTACTTTATCTCAATTATTGTTCACGCTATGCGCGGCTTACGTTTTCAATTATGTTTTAAAAAAAAATGGCTCGTAATTTCACTAAATATTTTCAAAGCATGATTAAGGAACTGAAGCAAAGAGTAAAGTCTAGTAATTAATCAGACCTCCTAGGTGTATTGGGTTAATTATTAGGGTGTTACAGCTTAAGGCATGGTCTTTGAGTGAAACAAACTCACCATGTGCTACATATGGGAGGGCTGATTTTCGGCCAAACCTGGACAGCCAAGGGGAGGAGGAATTGCTCATGTAATTGTGGTTTAATGATATGTTTAGGTGTGTCTTTGATTAGGCTTTTGATTAGGAGTTTGTAAGAAAGTGTTTAGGTGAGAAAATGGTTAATTAAGGTGGTTCAAGACTTGATTAGGAGTGGTCATACTAGATTAACAAATTAAATTCATTTTCTTTAGTCAAATGAGGTATGGCACAATTCCTTAATTTAAGGAATTGGAGAGAGAAAACACTATTCAAGATTCCTTGACTAGGAATCTTGAATTAAAGAATGCAATTAGAGTTTATCTAAGCAATCTTAGGTTCTAATTAACCTCAATAAATTATTTGACTCTAGATTAATTATTGAAATAAATTAATCTTCGATTAGAGCCTAATATTGCTTAGGTTTGCTTAATCGCGTCATTAGGCTCACTTTACATGTTCTAGGGGCAAAATGGTAATTTCGTACAAAAACTACCGGGACCTTCAGCCCAACTAAACATCGAGAACCACCTATAAACATCATTTAAAATCTTTTGGTAAAGTTTGAGCTCACGGCAATAAAACGATAACGCGGCCACATGGGTGTTTTGGTAATTTCGCGTCGGAACTCAAAATGAGATTCTTCTCTCTATTACCACACATAACACATATAATCCCCTATTAATCAACAAAACATCCCTTGAGGATGGAGGACGATCCTCACTTTTGGGTAAAATGACCTCAGGGGCATTTCGGTCATTTGTACACGGGAAAATCGAGCGTTGCAAAATGCATTTGTAATATTGTGTGAGCCTTCAGTTCAGGGTGGGTTAACTAAAGATGGTCAAGTAAGCATAGTTGAGCAAACTAACCTTTTTAATCATCCTGGGCCATCATAAAAAGAATTACAATCTACAAGTTAGATTCTATAGGTCAGAGAAACTATTAGTAAATATTTCAACAAGGTGTTATGTTCATAATACGTGTGCAAAGCCTTTTGTTTGTCAAGGCTGAACCTTTAGAGGATGCATAGATCCTGCATGGAAATGGTTTAAGGTAACTTCAATACATAGAAGTGGTTGACGTTTTACATTACTTACTAATTATGTATACAATTGGTAATGAAAATTTAAATTATGTGGTGTATAGGGTTGTGTAGGAGCATTAGATGGCACTTACATAGATGTGATTGTCCCTGATGTTGATAAACCCCAATTCCAAACAAGAAAGCGAATCTACAAATGTCTTGGCAGTTTGTAACGAGACATGAATTTTGTGTATGTACTTAGTGGTTAGGAAGGTCTACTATTGATTCAAGAATACTCTAAGATGCTATTACACAACATAATAGCCTCAAAATACCTCTTGGTATGTCTAAAAATAACTTAAAACAAATAGATTACTTTATATTTCCCTACTATTTATAATATTTCTCTCTTGATTTATAGGTAGTTATTACTTAGTTGATGTTGGTTACATGAATAGCCAAGGGTTCCTAGCACGTATAGAGGTACTCGATATCATGTACAAGAATGGGCTGAAGGTTCACGTGCACCCCAAAACTACCAAGAGTACTTTAATAAGAATCACTCTTCATCTAGGAACATAATTGAACGATGTTTTGGGTTGTTTAATGTAACATCCTCCCAAGTAAGCCCTATCCTTAAGTCATGACATCATACTTAAGAGTTTTTACTTCCTAATTAGCGGACCTTTCTTAAATATCTATAGCAAGATTGATCGCTTCGTGAAGTAACTAAGTGTAATTCTATTAAAATATATAATGAAGAACCAAAACATTTTTTTAAATACATAATTAAGTACAGAGGGAAGCTCTTCTAAGAGCTTTACTACACTACATTCACTATTTCATTTATATTCATATAACTCCAACTAAGCACGTAAAGTAAAAACATCAACTAATAAGTACTACAATTTTGAGTTCTTCAAGTTGCAGCTCCATTATTTTCTAGATCAACCTGGAAGCGACACGGGAACACAAAAACATAGGGTGAGAATTACACAATTCTCAGTAGGGCAACTCCCAGTTATGCTATCATAATGTCATCGTCATCGCCCCAACCACTTTGGTTTATTAAGAAAATGTGAGCATGCGACATATATCAAAGATTCATTTTAATGTTCAAAAACCATTCTTCCGAAGTGGGTTTCTTTTACCATTCAATCACTTAAAGCATATATCTCATAGTATTTTAACATTGAGTAAATCATCCTAGGCAAACAATTCAGAGTAAGTTGAGTAGCATATAATACATGCAATGAACTTATCTCAAAGTGACATGGTTTCACTTATGGCCACAAAGATTAAATCAGTGCATTTTTCTTTTTATTGACATAAGAAAGACTTAGTTATACCCAAAGGATATTTGTTGTGGACAATTCCACAATAAATAATTTATACCAAATGGTATCTGGAGTGGTTTACACTACAAAGGGAGATAGTCTGCTTCTAGGACGAGCTCAGTCCTATACGTGATTATCGAACTTCATTTTTTTTCCATTTTCAAATCACACACAGATCTATTCCTAGCCAATACGTCTATCGACTCAAAATATTTAGGGAGGTTTCTTTTTTCTTTTCTTCCTCTCATTTAATCTAAGTCTTGTTTCTATTTTGTCCATATGTCAGAACATGCACAATTTAAGTTCATATATATTCTCTTTTCTCAAATGTAGGCATGAGCCACATGTAGGTATTCAATCGTATTAGAGGCCCAT